>CAUYON010078843.1:0-11334 GCA_963573935.1 Arctocebus calabarensis
TGTGGCAGACACCTGTAGTCCCAGCTACTTGGGAGCTGGAGGCAAGAGACTTGCCTGAGCCAAGGAATTGGAGGTTGCTGTGAGCTGTGATGCCACCGCACTCTATTCAGGGTGACAGCTTGAGGCTCTGTCTCAAAAAAAAAAAAAAAATTACTGAAAAGAAAAATGTGAGATAAAAAACTAACAGTAGTACCTTCTAAGGAAGAGAAAGTATAAGGTTTTTTTTTTTTGTAGAGACAGAGTCTCACTTTATCGCCCTGAGTAGAGTGCCGTGACATCACACAGCTCACAGCAACCTCCAGCTCTTGGGCTTAAGCGATTCTCTTGCCTCAGCCTCCCTAGTAGCTGGGACTACAGGCACCCGCCACAGCGCCCGGCTATTTTTTTTTTGTTTAGCAGTTTGGCCAAGGCCGAGCTTGAATCCGCCACCTTCGGTATATGGGACCAGCGCCCTACTCGCTGAGCCTTAGGAGTCGCCCGAAAGTATAAGGTTTTAGTACTAAAGTGAGAATGGTAGAAATATTAAGAGGAAAGTTAGCTGAGTGTGATGGTACACACCTATAATCCTAGCATGCTGGGAGCCAAAGGAGGAATATCACTTGATGCCAGGAGTTCAAGACCAACCCCGGCATCATGGAGACCCCTGTCTCTACAAAAATAAAAAATTAGCCAGGTGTACTGGTGCTTGCCTGTAGTCCCAGCTACTTGTGAGGCCAAGGCAAGAGGATTTCGTAAGCCCAAGAATTTGGGGTTTCAGTGAATTATGATGACACCATTGCACGCCAGCCTGGGCTAAAAACCCAGACTCCATCTCAAAAAAAGAAAAAAAGGAAGAGGAAGGTATAGGAAGAATAAAGTCAAATGTGAGTAAAAAAATGCATGGAAAGAGTAAACCTCAGACTCAGCAGGGTGCTTAATACAGGGGGGAAGTATAGGAAGAGGATGGGATCAGGCTGGGCTAGAGCTTTCGGCCCTACTGAAAAAAATTTTTTTTGGAAAATGTTTTATTTCCTAAGCCAGCAGTAGATATTCTTTGTATAAACTTATATACATTTTGTATGGGCTAAATGTCAAGAGAAGCTATGAAAAGTTCAATTTTGAAAATACTGATATGAAAATGATGGTGAAATTTAGATGGTAATGTCCAGCAATCTGAAACTGAATCTTGATTCCTCACTTTAATACTTATTCAGGGTGAAAGTACTATATTCACTTACAAAATAGGCCTACTAAGCACTCAGGAAAAATATTGTGAAGGAAAAAGACCATGTAACGATCATTACCTTTTCAGAGGAGATCTTCACTAGTAAATCTACTTGATATAAAGCAGTTCCATGTTCTTTTCTTGAACCAACATTCAGGTACCCACTTCCTGTATCATCACTTGTTAGCAACTCAATATCATTCCACATGTTTCTGAGACTATCTTTCCAAGTCAGGAACCACTGTCTTTCCTGTGACAATATATAAATTTAGAGACCAAATTATTTTGTTGCATATAATCCAAGTCCTTAGGAAATGAAAAAGTTTACTAAAATAACAAAAAAACAGGTCAGGCACAGTGGCTCATGCCTATAACCCCAGCACTTGAGGTGAGAGGATCATTTGATGCCAGAAGTTCAAGACCAGCCTGGGCAACATAGTGAGATCCCATCTCTACAAAAAATTAAAAAATTAGCCAAGCATGACACATGTACCTATAGTCCCAGCTACTTGGGAGGCCGAGGCAATCAGTGATCAGAGACAATCACTTGAGCCCAAGAGCTGCAGTGAGCTATGATCACACTACTGCATTCCAGACTGAGCAACAGAGAGAGAGAGACCTTGTCTTTAAAAAAAAAAAAATATGGCTCGGCGCCTGTGGCTCAACAGGCTAAGGCACCAGCCACGTACACCTGAGCTGGCGGGTTCGAATCCAGCGGGGCCCGCCAAACAACGACGGCTGCAACCAAAAAATGGCCGGGCGTTGTGGCAGGCGCCTGTAGTCCCAGCTACTTGGGAGGCGGAAGCAGGAGACTCGCTTGAGCCCAGGAATTGGAGGTTGCTATGAGCTGTGATGCCACGGCACTCTATCCAGGGTGACAGCTTGAAGCTCTGTCTCAAAAAAAAAAATAAAAGTAAAAATAAAAAGCTGGCTCGGCGCATGTGGCTCAGCAGGCTAAGGCGCCAGCCAAGTACACCTGAGCTGGCGGGTTCGAATCCAGCCGGGGCCCACCAAACAAGAATGACGGCTGCAACCAAAAAATGGCTGGGCGTTGTGGTGGGCGCCTGTGGTCCCAGCTACTTGGGAGGCAGGGGCAGGAGACTTGCTTGAGCCCAGGAATTGGAGGTTGCCGTGAGTTGTAATGCCATGGCGCTCTACCCAGGGTGACAGCTTGAGGTTGTCTCAAAAAAAATAAAATAAAAAGCTAATACCAACATATAAAGACTTCTTTGTTTTCATGTTATTTTTGTGGTCAGTAGATGCTTTGGGCCAATAAAATAAATGGAACTAGAGCTACAATTACCACTAGAGAACAACATATTGATTTACATATACAAACAATTCTGATCTTAACAATGTGCCCTACAGCTTCTTGTACTTTGTGTCCCTAGAATGGAAACCATACCAAGTTTTCATTTGAAATAAATCTTTAATCAGTACAGCAACAAAGAATGTACACTTTTAAGTCTGCGATATCTTATGACAATGAGATTCCAGATGAACTTCTAAAAAATGTCCACTAGTGGGGGCGGGGCCTATGGCTCAGTGAGGAGGGCGCCGGCCCCATATGCTGAAGGTGGCAGGTTCAAACCCAGCCCCGGCCAAACTGCCAAACAAAAAACTAGCCGGGTGTTGTGGCGGGCACCTGTAATCCCAGCTACTTGGGAGACTGAGGCAAGAGAAATGCCTAAGCCCAGGAGTTGGAGGTTGTTGTGAGCTGTGTGATGCTATAGCACTCTACGGAGGGCGATAAAGTGAGACTCTGTCTCTATTAAAAGAAAAAAAAAAAAGTCCACTAGTGTTTTTACAGTATTATTATTCAATAAATAAAAATCATAAGAGGAAGAGAAAGAAACTGGATTAGGTTTCTGAAACCAAAGACCACACATGAAACCATAGGAGAATTACCTAACAATCTCAATAACAAAGATTTACCTGACTCACATTATCAATAGTCTGGATGGAAACAGAACACTGGGAAGAAAAACAATTCTTGGATCAAGACTAGGAGAAAACAATAACTAAATAATTCCCATTCTTTTGATATGTACCACCAAAAGCATTTTTTTTGTTGTTCTTTTGTTTTTGAGACAAAATCTTACCCGATCTCCCTGCGTAGAATGCTGTGGTGTCATAGCTCACAGCGACCTCAAACTCCAGCTCAAAGTCATCCTTCTTGCCTCAGCCTCTTGAGTAGCTGGGACTACAAGTGCCTGCCACAACACCTGGCTAGTTTTTCCATTTTCAGTAGAGACAGGGGTCTTGTTCTTGCTCAGTGTGCTCTTGAACTCAAACAATCCACCCTCCTCAGCGTCCCAGAGTGCTAGGATTACAGACATGAGCCACCACACCAGGCCTACTATGCTACTATGCCATTTTAGATCAAGGACATGAGTATCCAAGAATTTTAGTATCTGTGGGAGTTCCTGCAATCAAATCCTCACAGGTACCAATACCAAGCAATGATCATAGCTTTCCCCACCACATTGAGTTTTAAATGTGCACACCACAATGCTTGGCTTTTGGCACTCAGTTTGAAGTATTAGCAAGTACAGGCAGTCCCAGAGGTATAAACATCCAACTTAAGTACAATTCCCACTTATAAATGGAAGCTACTATATAACACCTGGGCTGGGAATTTAAGGTCATAAGTGTTTTTCTCTAAGAGCATAAGACAAAATGTTAGAAAAATAGAAAATAGTTTTAGTGCCTGGCATTTCAGCAGGAGGTGGGAGGAGTTCAAGACAGGAGGGACAGGCTCAGTGCCTGTAGCCCAAGCAGCTAAGGTGCCAGCCACATACACCAGAGCTGGCGAGTTCAAATCCAACCCGGGCCTGCGAAACGATAACCACAACCAAAAAATAGCTGGGCATTATGGCGGGCACCTATAGTCTCAAATACTTTGGGAGGCTGAGGCAAGAGAATTGCTTGAGCCCAGGAGTTGGAGGTTTCTATGAGCTGTGACACCTGCACTCTGCCCAGGGCGACAGCTTGAGTCTCTCTCTCAAAAAAAAAAAAAAAAAAAAGATAGGTGGGACAGATCAGCAGTAATATTTCACTGGCTTCAGTTTCCCATATGTGTAAAATATCAACTTCCCAGGGCTGCCATACTCTCTCATTCAACAAATGTTTATTAAATACCTACCTTCTATGTGACAGGCACTTTTCTAGCAGCTGGAAATATAGTTGTGAAACAGTCACAAAATGCCATTGCCGTTATAAAGTTTACATTCTCATGGGAAGAACAGACAAAAATAAAATAGATAATATGTATTGGGCGGGCGCAGTGGCTCACGCCTGTAATCTTAGCACTCTGGGAGGCCGAGGTAGGTGGAATGCCTGAGCTCAGGAGTTCCAGACTAGCATGAGCCAGAGCGACACCTCGTCTCTAAAAATAGCCAGGCACTGTGATGGGCGCCTATAGTCCCAGCTATTTGGGAGGCTGAGGCAAGTGAATCACTTAAGCCCAAGAGTTTGAGATTGCTATAAGCTGTGACGCCATTCCACTCTACTGAGAGTGAGAAAGTGAGACTGTCCTAAAAAAATTTAAAAAGTATATATGTGTGTGTATATTGCGTTTTTTTGTTTGTTTGTTTTGAGACAGAGCCTCAAGCTATCATCCTGGTGTCACAGTTCACAGCAACCCCCAACTCCTACACGATTCTCTTGCCTCAGCCTCCCGAGTAGCTGGGACTACAGGCGCCCGGCACAACGCCCGGCTATTTTTTGGTTGTAGTTGTCATTGTTTGGCAGGCCTGAGCTGGATTCGAACCCGCCTGCTCTGGTGTATGTGGCTGGCGCCTTAGCCGCTTGAGCTACAGGCGCCACCATGTATTGGGCTTTTATTGCATGCCCAGTCGTATTAAAAGCTTTACTTATTTATACTGCACAACCAGTACTACAGTTGAGGAACACGAATCAGGGATGAAATAATCGACCAAGGTCACCTAAATACTTGTTATAATGCTCACCTCCGCGAAAAAATGCAAATAATTACCAAAAAAATGCTGAACGTTTTTAAGGGAACAGATGTTTTGAAGGGAACAGACGTCAGAGGGACGGTAAGAGTCGCTTAGGAAGGACTTCACTGGGAAAGGAAGGTGACATTTGAGCTCAAACCTGATTAACAACAAGAAACCAACTACGCAAAGCTCAGAAGGAACAGCTATGCATGCAGAGGGAACAGAACGCAAAGGTTCAGAGGCAGGAAAGAGTTTAAGGGCTGCTCCCAGGTCAAAGCAAGAGCTGAAGATAGTGAGAGATAAGGTAGGTGGAGCCAAATGAAACCTCCTCTAGACTGAATTTCATTCTCAGTACCGGGGGACGGGAAGATATTAAGCAGATGCTGACGTGATAGGATGGAGGCATTTTAAGATCACCTGGCTGAGGCGTAGAGCACAGATTAACAAATATGAGATAAGAGAAATGAAACATTTCCAGGCCTCCATATATAAACGCTTTCAGCTGGACACATGTGCCCCCAAAACCGACTCCAACCTCTCTGCCAGCGTCGTAAGGAAAAAACTCCGAACCGGAGCTGATGCTGCTGCAACCTGAGCCCACCCCTCAGCTCCCTACAGACTGCAGGTCCCCCTCCTCACCTGCAATTGAGGAAACTAAGAAGATTCAAGTACTTCTCCCCTCTTCCGGACTCAAACAACCGCCTCTAATCTCATTAGGTTCCATCCCACAAGTTTAAATTGGCGGGAAACACCAAACCCAACCTCTTTTACGGAGGCTGCAAGAGGCCAATATTGGTTTAGAGTAGAAAGAGGAAGTCGCCCCACCCTGAATTCCACCCATTTCGAACTCCCGGCTGCGCATTCTAGGGTGTATTCTTGGCTCCGCCCCCTTGGCAGGCCTTACACCGCCCCTTTGAAAGCAACCAATCACTGTCTCTAAACGCGTTGTTATAGAAATCTTGTCGCCGCCCTTTTTCCTCCCAGCAAGCTGTGCGACGCGCCGGGCCTCGTCCTCCTTTGTGCCATCCGGGTCTCTCGTGCGAGCGATTTAGTCTGTGGTGAAGCTTCGGACCGGCAGGTACTGTTGGAAGCGGCTGGTGGAGGTGCCGCCCTAGCGGCCAGGACTCTCAACTATGGCGGTAAGTACCACATCTGTGTTTAAAGCAAGGATGTTTTCTTGCTACTTTCCAGAATGGGTGAACGGCTCCCAGAACTGTTGTCCGTGCGTGTGTGGACAAAATGGCGCCGCGGCCTTCTTTTGCGCCCGCCATCATGGCTGCCCGCTGTAGGGGGGTGGTGAGGCGGTGTCGATGGGGGTGGGGAGCCGCAGGGAGTGCCTTTTTTTCCAGAACTTTCCTTATCTCTCCCACGAGCTTGTGTTCCTTTCGACACACTAAACTCCCTCCGTTTTAATTTATTCATCCCGGCTAGCGATTTATATCGAGTTTTTGTGGCTCGAGAATGAATATTTGAGGTGGAGAAGGTCTGGGGAAGAAAGAAAGGAGTCGTTTCTGAAAAGTATGGGCTCAAAAAGGCGGTGTTTCTAAGGGATGGCATATGAGAAGAGAACAGTCTTGTAGCTGTTTTCTTTCTTTATACGCTTTGATGTTTCTAGTTCTATAATTTTCATTCGTGTTCGTCCGTGTAAGACCTTAGTTTAATTCCTCAGTAAAGAGCTAGGAGCTTATTGCTGGAAAAAAGTAGGAATTCGACTTTAAAGGCTTTGGAACTACCGGTTCAAAATGATGTCTAAGAAGTGATGTCTGATGTAATAAATCTGAAGTCTGGAAAGCATTGTAATTAGTTCATCACTGACCTTGTTCCTTTAAGAACCCGTCTTTGACCCAAATAAGAGGTACAGTTCGTAAATTACATATCACGAACAATAATCGGACGTAAGATACCCAATTCTGACATTGTGCTATTATCTAAGTTCGAAAGGAAAATGTAAGCATTTTGTTTCTTTTTGGTGTTTAAAAATTTATCTTCTCATTTTCGAAAATTAAGACAATTAAACATAACTTTATTTAAAGTTTACCCTTCCTAACGATTGGAATATCTGAAATAAGAAGGGTTAGATGTTTTTCTGCCTTCTCCCCTGCACCTCCCATATCTAATTGATTGAACTTAGAACAGTCTAGACAAAGTAGGCGATACGTGGAACTCCTTGATTTTAATTACTGTTTTCCTTTGTTAAGTGCCTTGGGCACCAACATTTTTTTTTTTTTGCTGTTTTTGGCAGGGCCTGGGTTTGAACCTGCCACCGCCAGCATATGGGGCCAGAGCCCTATTCCTTTGAGCCGCAAGCACCACCCGGCATCAACACTTCGAATAGTAGTATTTTTCTCGGGTTCTGGTATTTTTATGTATTTATTTATTTTGAGACAGAGTCTCAAGCTGTCAACCTGGATAGAGTGCTGTAGCATCACAGCTCACAGCAACCTCCATTTCCGGGGCTCAAGCGAGTCTCATGCCTCCGCCTCCCAAGTAGCTGGGATTACAGGCGCCCACCACAACGCCCAGCCATTTTTTGGTTGCAGCCTTCACTGTTGTTTGGCAGGCCAGGGCTGGATTCGAACCTGCCAGCTCAGGTGTACTGTTGAGCCATAGGCGCTCAGCCGGGTTCCCTTATTTTTGACAATGAAATCAGTTCAAACATTTCAAGTATCCTAGTGTTACATATATTGCTTGCTTTCTTTGGACTGGAGAAAGATTTGTAATGTCATTGTGGTTTTCAACAACATGTAGAAGGCAGTTTTGCACTAGATTCCTACTGGGATTAATCAACTGATTTTTTTTTCTTGGATACCTTCATCACGATACTATAAAATAATTCTCAGGGAAATAAAAGTTCTGTGTGGGCTGTGTGGCTACTTATCTAAATTCATCTCTGTTTAGCAATAGAATGACTTTAGTTTTTCTGTATTTTACAGATGAAAATGGCTGTTTGAGCTTTGTCATGGGGTGATATTTCTGTTGCCAGGCTTCTTTGGTATTAAGCATGTAGTTAAATAAACCATTGCCTGAAAACTTTTAAAACTAGAGCTAATCACTGGCTTTTTTTTTTTTTTTTTTTTTTTTTTTTAAGGTTCTTGTCTTGGTTCTCAGCAAAAGTCAGTGAGATGTACCAGTAGTTTAGGAGTGCTGAATTTGACAAAAACTGGTCACGCACCAGGAGAAGTGATAATGCTGAAGTTTTGGGACCAGGTCTGTAGTGGCTCCTCCCTGTAATTCTAGCATTCTGGGAGGCAGAGATGATTGGATTACTTGAGCTCAGGAGATCCGAGACCCTGTCTCTACTAAAAAGTAGAAAAACAGGCACGGCACCTGTGGCTCAACGGGCTAGGACGCCAGCCACATACACCTGAGCTGTTGGGTTCAAATCCAGCCCGGCCCCGCCAAACAACAATCAAGAAAATGGCCAGACGTTGTGGCTAAAGAAAGACATATATGGTATGCTAGAATGAGAGCCTCCCTGGTAGGTGGTGCTTGCTTTTATTTTTCTTTTTGTACCATTTTCAGAGACATAAACCAACTAACTGTAAACCTTTCTTTTTTATCATTTTATTCCTGGAGTCTATCTTTGATTTGGGCGTATTTTTTTTTTTTTTTAGAGACAGAGTCTCACTTTATCGCCCTGGGTAGAGTGCTGTGGCGTCACACTGCTCACAGCAACCTCCAGGTCTTGGGCTTAAGCGATTCTCTTGCCTCGGCCTCCCTAGTAACTGGGACCACAGCGCCCGGCTGTTTTTTTGATTTGCAGTTCGGCCGAGGCCAGGCTTGAACCCGCCACCTTCGGTATATGGGGCCGGCGCCCTACTTGTTGAGCCACAGGAGCCGCCCGATTTGGGCGTATTTTTGAACCTTCGTAAGCACTTGAAATAATGCAATCTCTCCCATCTGGTATTCTCATTTATTTTACTTAGTATTCATTTTGTGGAGTAATCTTCCTAAAGAAAGGAGAAGTTAATTCTGTGATTCATCTTGCTGAAGATTTATCCAATCTCTGTTTCTTTTGATGTTGTGAGTAAATTTTTATTTGCTTGTTTTCAGCAACTCTTTTTAAGACAGGGTCTCACTCTTGCATAGACTAGGGTGTGGTTGCATCATCACAGCTCACTGCACCGTCAAACTCCTGGGTTACTTGATCCTCCTGCCTCAACCTCCAGAGAAGCTCGGACTACAGGTGTGCACTACATGCCTGGCTAATTTTTCTTATCTTTTATGCAGGTGAGATCTCACTATTGCCCAGGCTGGTGTTGAGCCATTGTGCCTGGCCCTAACAGCCCTTTTAAAAATTTTAAAACCACTTTTAGCTCAAGGGATGTATAGAAATAGGCTGAGGACCGTAGTTGCCAACTCCTGTCCTAAGTAATCACCTGTCCTGGTTACTGGCTATATTACCATCTGTGGTCATATGTTAACCATAGCTTACTTGTCCTTGTCCACCATCTGCAGGTAGCTAAAACTGTTTTCACTCTCTAAGGAAGGAACATTCAGACTACAGTTTGTCCTTTTTTATGTGTCTCAAATTTATTTATTTATTTACTTATTTTTGAGACAGAGCCTCAAGCTGTCATCCTGGATAGAGTGCTGTGGCATCATAGCTCACAACAACCTCCAGTTCCTGGGCTCAAACGAGTTACCTGCCTCTGCCTCCCAAGTAGCTGGGACTACAGGCACCCGCCACAATGCCCAGCTATTTTTTGGTTGCAGCCTCCTTGTTGTTTGGCAGACCGGGCTGGATTCGAACCCCCCAGCTCAGGTGTACGTGGCTGGTGCCTTAGCCCGTTGAGCCACAGGCGCCGAGCCTGTGTCTCAAATTTAAATGAATTTATTTATTTATGATGCTCTTGTGATTTGTGATTTGGACCTCACAGTTCAGCAGAGCCACAGAAATAACAGTTTTGTGGTAAAATAATAGCTAGAATTTATTTCTTCCTGAAACACTTACTGATTGATTTCTGTACTGGACACTGTTTTAAGAGTAAGGCAGATAATTGCCTTCTGTAAACTGGAAAACAGCAGATTAAATGTAGGAACTTATCTGTAGGTAAATCTGGTCTCTAGAGAAGAGTCTGTATGGATGATTATTATTTTAAATTGTTACGTTTATATTGTAATCTTAAAATGATTTAAAGCAGAAACAATGTTTCCATAGCCTAGAGCATATGTGAGGAAAGACATCATATTTTGCAAAGCACTGTGCCAAGTAGCTGTTTTCATTAAAGAGGGTTAATGAAATTTAAGATTGGGTTCTCAGATAGGTAAGTTAATTTTCTGTTTATTCTTTGATGATCTAAAGCACTATTTCTGCTGTTTGCCTTATTAATATTTAAGTTGAAGATAAAATTATTGATAAAGTCAGCTAAATGGGTTCACAAATGTAAAAGGAATTATGTTGTTTCTGCTTAAATGTTCATTGGAAATAACATAGAGCCTTTATCCCTCCCCATTTTATATGGAGTTGTTGTTTTTGTTTTTGTTTTTTTTTTGAGACAGAGCCTCAAGCTGTTAACCTGGATAGAGTGCTGTGGCATTACAGCTCACAGCAACCTCCAATTCCTGGGCTCAAGCGAGTCTCTTGCCTCTGCCTCCTAAGTAGCTGGGACTACAGGTGCCCACCACAATGCCTGGCCATTTTTTTTTTTTTTTTGGTTGCAGTTGTCATTGTTGTTTGGCAGGCCCAGGCTGGATTCAAACCCACCAGCTCAGGTGTATGTGGTTGGTGCCTTAGCCCGTTGAGCCATAGGCGCCAAGCCATGGATTTTTTTTTTTTTTTAATTGAAAATTAAAGACATCTCAGCCTAAAATATGTATATCTCTCTGGTATCAGGATAGTGGATTATAGTTTTTTAGGCCCATTATTGTACAAAGCTACTAGGAAATCAGCCATTCCAAGTCTTTTTTTTTTTTTTTTGAACTGGTAAAGCTCAAGGATGACTGTCTTCCCTCCCTTTCTTTTTTAAGGTATTGGAAACATTTTTAATGTAATTGAGAACTTTAATCATTTGTCTTTAAACTTTTAGGCTAGTGATACAGAACGAGATGGACTAGCCCCAGAAAAGACAACCCCAGATAGAGATAAGAAAAAAGAGCAGTCAGATGTATCTGTTTCTCCTAGAGCCTCAAAACATCATTATTCAAGATCACGATCAAGGTCGAGAG
>CAUYON010078844.1:0-15869 GCA_963573935.1 Arctocebus calabarensis
GAACCCGCCAGCTCAGGTGTACGTGGCTGGCGCTTTAGCCCGTTGAGCCACAGGCGCCAAACCGGCTCTACGATCTTTTTAAAACCCAAAGTTATATTACCCTCTTGCTAGTAATGTGTTATTTGTTTCCCACCAGTTGAATACTGTCCAAACTCCTTCCATGGCTTCGCTAACTTTCCAGTCTCAAATTTACCTCGTCAGTGGGAGATAATGCCCTGCAGATATTTCAGATTAAATGTCGCCTCCTAGGGGAAGCCTTTCCTACACACACTCCCTAAAATAGAATCTCCTACCAGCACCATATTCTCTTGTGTAGCACTGTTTTCCCCTATAGTATTTAATCGTGATACCTGATACCTAAGTGTCAACTGTCTCTTCAACTAGGTATTTTTAGTCGGGGCTCACATCTTAATTAACTTCATTGTGGTATACTCAGGACAACACCGAGTGCGTGACACATAAAAAGAAAGTGCTTGGTAAATATTTGTTAAATGAGCTTACCCTCCTTTCTGGTTTGTACTGTATTAGCCTATCGGAATGTGGCATTATGGAGCCAACCAGCAGACGGAGGATAAGTGAATGTACTATAGTGAGTCTTTTATCAGCAATGATGCATCTCTGATTAATATAGAAAGACATAAAAAAAGATAAAGTGCATTTGATTAGCCCTCTAAAACATCCTAGGAGAGACCAGCCTGGACAATATAGTGACCTGTGTCTTAAAAAGTAAAAAAAAATTAGCCAGGCATGGTAGTGCATGTCTTTTCCTCACTACTCAGGAGGCTATGACAGAAGATCTCTTGGACACAGGAGTTTGAGGCTACGTGAGCTGTGATCACACCCCTGGGTGATGGAGATCCTGTCTCTAAAATGATCATCATCATAAATGGAAAAAACACTACATGCTGTATATTTTTGTTTTTGAGGTGAAATTGACAATTTTAAAGTGAACAATTTAGTGGTATTTAACATATTCAAAATATTGTGCACCCACCCCGTCTATTGAGTTTTGAAACTTCTCCATCATCCATTAAGCAGTAGTTCCTCATTCCCCATTTCCTGGTAGCCAACAGTCTGTGTTCTGTCTCTATGGATTTATCTATTCTGCATATTTCACATAAATGGAATTATACAATATGTGACCTTTTCTGCCTGTGTTTTAATGTTTCCGAGTTCATCTTTGTTGTAGAATGTATCAGTATTTCATCACTTTTTATGGCTGAATATATTCCACTGTAGGTATAGACTGTGATTTGTGCATTCCTCCATTGATGGACATTTGGGCTGTTTCTATTTTCTCGACTATTGTGAATAGTGCTGCTATGTTTGAATACCTCTTTTTAATTTTGGGTATATACCGAGAGTTGAAATTGCTGGGTCATATAGTAATTCTATGTTTAACTCCTGGACACACTACAAAACTGTATTTTACAGCAGCTGAGCCGCTTTACTTTTTTTGCCATATCTACAAGCAATGTATGAGTGCTCCAATTGCTCCACATCCTGACCAACACTTGTGATTTTCTGTGATTTGTTTTGTTATTATAGCCATTCTGATGGGTGTGATATGGTACCTCATTGTGGTTTTGATTTGCATTTTCAGAATAACTGTTGATGTGGAGAAGTTTTCATGTGTTTGTTGGATATTTGTACATCTTCTTTCAAGAAATGTCTAGTCAAGCTCTTTATCCTACCCTCTTATTTGGCTTTAGTTATTTTCATTGAGGTAATAGTGGTGAGTTAATGTGAGGCTAAGAGTAAGCTAGGGCTGTGCCCAGGTTTCTTTCTTTTATTTTCTTTTAAAACATTTTGAATGCATTTTTAAATTGTGGTAAAAATATATAACATGAATTTTATCTTCTTCTTAACCTTTTTTTTTTGTAGAGACAGAGTCTTACTTTATCGCCCTTGGGAGAGTGCCATGGCGTCACACAGCTCACAGCAACCTCCAACTCCTGGGCTTAGGCGGATTCTCTTGCCTCAGCCTCCCGAGTACCTAGGACTACAGACACCCGCCACAACGCCCAGCTATTTTTCTGTTTTAAAGTTCGGCTGAGGCCTGGTTTGAACCTGCCACCTTTGGGTAAATGGGGCCATGGTTCCTCTTGATGAGCCACAGGCACCACCCTTCTTAACCATTTTTAAGCTTCCACTCAGTAATATTAATACATTCACAGTGTTGTAAAACAGATTTCCAGGACTTTCTCATCTGGCAAAATGGAAACTCCATATTCATTAAACAACTCCCCTATTTCCCTTCCCTCCACCTTTGGTAGCCATTTAAAAAATAGATTGTGGCTTGGCGCCTGTGGCTCAACGGGCTAAGGCGCCAGCCACGTACACCTGAGCTCGTGGTTTGAATCCAGCCTGGACCTGCCAAACAACAATGGTGGCTGCAACCAAAAAATGGTCGGGCGTTGTGGCGAGCGCCTGTAGTCCCAGCTACTTGGGAGGCAGAGGCAGGAGACTCGCTTGAGCCCAGGAATTGGAGGTTGCTGTGAGCTGGGATGCCACAGCACTCTATCCAAGGTGACAGCTTGAGGCTCTGTCTCAAAAAAAAAAAAGAGAGTTTACCTCTTTGTATTAACCTGGATAGAGTTGGAGAACATTCTCTTATGGAGAGTATCACAAGAATGGAAAAGCAAGTATCCAGTGTATTCAATACTATTATGAAATCAGTAGATGAACTAATACACACCCACACAAGAGAAAAATTCAATTTAATTCAAGTTGGGGGAAGGAGGAAGGGAGGAGGGGACAGGGACAAGGGAGGGGATCCGTGTTCTTCCCTCACCTAACGGCACAGTGTAAGGGTATCGGCACCCCTCCCGGATGTAGGACACAACTACCACAGGGACCCCAAAGAACAAACACAAATATTGTTACCCAATCATTCATACCCTCAGATTAATCTCAGATTTTAAAAAATAAATTAGCTGGACTCAGTGGCTCATGCCTGTAATCCTAGCACTCTGGGAAGCCGAGGCAGGTGGATCTCTTGAGCTCACGGCTCTGAGACCAGTCTGAGCAAGAGTGAGACCTTGTCTCTATTTTTAAAAATGAAAAACTGAGGCAGAGGAAGGATCGCTTGAGCCCAAGAGTTTGGGGTTGCTGTGAGGTCTGATGCCCCAGCACTCTGCCAAGGGCCACAAAGTGGCAAGACTCAGCCTCAAAAGAAAAAAAAAATGAATAAAGCAAGAAATTTGTATTTTGCCATTTTTGGTAAAGCCAGCTGAAGTACACTTTGGAAGATTTGGGGAGTTGAGGGCTGAGAAGCTTCCTGGTGTGTTTTCCTCCAATCCCATCTTCTGATTGTAGGTGATACCACTTGACTGAGATAGGCAGCTAGCATAGATAGAATCCTTCTAACATTATGACTGGTTCAAGACTGAGCATCAGACAAGAAAAACTGGGTGGCTCCTTATTGGGAGACAGCTATTCTCTTTCTTTTTTTTTTTTTTCTTTATTAAAGCATAACTGTGGGGTGGTGCCTATGGCTCAGTGGGTAGGGCACCGGCCCCATATACCAAAGGTGGTGGGTTCAAACCCAGCCTCCGGCCAGCTAAAACAGCAGTAGCAACTGCAACAAAAAATGGCCGGGCGTTGTGACGGGTGACTGTGAGCTGTGACATCACAGCACTCTACCAAGGGCAGCAGAGTGAGACTCTGTCTCAAAATAAATAAATAAATAAAGTGTAATTGTGTACATGGATGCATTCATGGGGTACAGTGTACTAATCTGATTTACAATGTGAAATGCTTACATTGAACTGATTAACACATTCATCACCTCACTTACTTGTTATTTTAACTTTTCCCAGAAGCCACTTCTTAGTTTGAGAACTTTTTGCCAGCTAGAGAGAATAGGAGTGAGAAACAGTTTTATTTTCAAAGCTAGTAAGTACTGGCTCTTTTATTCTTTCAAATTTTATTTGAAAACTGAAATGTTTCTTTTCAGCCTATCTCTCTCCTCTGAAGATTTAGAAGCCAGATGGCACTTGGACACTCTGTCTGGAGACATCTTTAGCAGTTTCACTGAGTTCATTACTCCGACAACAGTGTGGCCAAACTTAACACCATCTCCTAACAAAGGCCCTTTTCCTCCAGCCTCCTCCTTTCCTCTTTTTCCTCTAAACTCCCACTGATAGTCATTCAGACCACCACATTTTCCTCTAAACTCCCACTGATGGTCGTTCAGAGTCCCTCCAGCTTTCTGCTGGTACTCTCCCTGAGGGCCCGTAGCTGTTCACTCACACTCTCCTCTAGGCCCCTCTGGCCTCTGCCTACCATTCAATTCCAAAGACAATGCCAAATATTTTAATTTTGTTATGATAATTTCTCACTTCCAGGTTCCAAAATGTGTATGTTATATACAAACAAACACCAAACTGAGCCGCTTAAAACAACAACAGTCATTTATTTAGCTCACAAATCTGCAAGTCTGGCAGGGCTGTGCAGAGAAGGCTTGTTTGTCTCCGCTCCACACAGCATCAGCTGGGGTGACTGGAATGGAGGATCCACTTCCAAGACGGCTCATTCCCATGGTTGGCCGCCTGGCCATGACTGCTGGCTAGAGCTCAGCAGGACTGAGGACTGGGGCCTCCATTCCTTTCCATGTGGCTCTCCTCATATGCTGGTTTTCGAGAAGCATTTCAAAAGAAAGCATCTTTCCTGGTTAGGCAGAGGCCACATCACCCTTAGGATCTGGCCACAGAAATCACATGCAGTCATTTCCACTGTAGTGACAAACCTGCCCAGATTCAAGGGGAGAGAGTAGAGACCCACCTCTCTATGTGAGCAATACCATGACCACATGGGAAGAAGAGAATGTGGGATGGGAGATATGGCCACCCTGAAAAATACCATCTACCACATGTAAGATACAGCACTGGGGTGATCACCAGGCGTTTACACTTTGGGGCATCACGTCAACCTAAATAGTCTACCTGACCTTAGAAGCTCTCAAGCTGGACCATAGGCCATTCTGATTCATGACAAAAGTTCCATCATACATGGAAAAATAAATATAACAGATCTATAATATAATAAAGGTTTAATTTATTCAACTTAAAGGGTAAAGCCTTATCATCCCTTCTTTTCTGGTGTCAAAATGTCTTCTATTTAATTGATAGTAGTAGTAGATGGCAGCTATTTTCTTAATAATGTCATATCAATCTCCTCCCTTTACTTTTTTTAACCTTTTTCTGGCCAAAAAAAACACAAAAATCTAAAGAACCACTGTGTAAAAGTTATCATAACATGGAATTTATCCTTTGATTGACTACCATTGACTCCCAAATAACGTGCAGACCTTCTTGATTTACCAGTATGCACTTTGACTGGTAAATGGTAATTACTCTGTGGATTTCAGAAAAAGCCACACAGCTACCTATGTAACAGCTCAAATTCAAAGCTTAAGGGCATAATATTGGGGATAGGGAAGGTCATGGGGTGCTTCACTGAAGGTTGGCATTGCATTTTGAGAAGTTCTCACAGCTGGGGGCATGATGAAGAAGAGATAAAGAGCTGATGAAGAAAAAAGGTTTAAGTGGCTCAGGGGCTCCAGCCACATACAGCGAGGCTGGCAGGTTCGAACCCAAACCGGGCCAGCTAAACAACAATGACAACTGTGACAAAAAATAGCCAGGCATTATGGTGGGCTCCTGTAGTCCCAGCTACTTGGGAGGCTGAAGCAAGAGAATCGCTTAAGCCCAGGAGTTAGAGGTTGCTGTGGGCTATGATGCCGCAGCCCTCTACTGAGCGAGACATAGTGAGACTGTCCCAAAAATAAGAAAGAAAGAAAAAGAAAAAATGTTTAAGAAAATATAGGCCTGGCTCGGCGCCTGTGGCTCAACGGGCTAAGGCGCTAGCCACATACACCTGAGCTGGCGGGTTCGGTTCCAGCCCGAGCCCACCAAACCAACCAAAAAATGGCCAAGCGTTGTGGCGGGCGCCTGTAGTCCCAGCTACTTGGGAGGTGGAGGCAGGAGACTCACTTGAGCCTGGGAATTGGAGGTTGCTGTGAGCTGTGATGCCACAGCACTCTATCCAGGGTGACAGCTTGAGGCTCTGTCTCAAAAAAAAAAAGAAAAAAGAAAATATAGGCCTGCAGCTAATTAAGCCAACCATGCTCGTTTCCTCCTGGGGGCCTGGTGCACAATGGCTGCAAACAGCAGCCTCCTTGGCAGTGTATGCAGCCTGCTGCTTGCATAGGTTGCTCTAAGGGACCTTGGAGACATTCCTTTCCAATACATGTTCATGTGTTAGACCTTGTGCTGCCCCCAGTCTAGGCTCCAGACAGGTATGCATGGTGCCTTTGGAAAGTTCCAGGGCACCGTGGCCAGGGTTCACATTGGCCAAGTCATCACATTCATCTGCACCAAACTACAGAACAAGGAGCATGTGATTGAGGCCCTTCACAGGGCCAAGTTCAAGTTTCCTGCCCGCCAGAAGATTCACATCTCCAAGAAATGGGGTTTTACCAAGTATAAACTTTGATTAATTTCTTTCTTTTCTTTCTTTTTTTCTTTTCTTTTTTCATTTTGCAGTTTTTGGCCGGGGCTGGGTTTGAACCCACCACCTTCAGTGTATGGGGCCGGCGCCCTACTCCCTTGAGCTACAGGCACCGCCCTTAACTCAGATGAATTTGAAGACATGGTGGCTGAGAAGTGGCTCATCCCAGATGGCTGCGGGGTCAAATACATCCCAAATCATGTCCCCCCGGACAAGTCACACTCATGAGGACTTACACTTACACTTGCCTATCAATTATGCCTACCTATAATAAATCCTACTTCTTGTCCAAAAAAAAGGAAAGTATAGCAATTGTGATTGGCATGAAGTGCCAATACAAGTTGAAAAGTCTGATACATCAGGACATGTATCAAAATCTACAAAAGGTTTGAAGATAAGGACTGAAAGACAGAAAAGAGAGGTTTATTCCATGCTAGGAGATCTCCAGAAATGGCCCTGTCTTATTTAAGAATCTGAAATGAGATCCAGGAATCCCTCCCTACTCAGAAACACACACCTGGAAAGTAACATTGTACTCAAGATAACTCAGATGCAGGGTTAGAGTAGCCAACAGAAATGGCAACTGGCTTTTTCCTTTAAGGACACCAGACGTCCCATAATATACTATATATTAAGAGAATGGAACACACACAGATCTTCCTTGTACATAAAGACCCACTGGATATCCCAGAGAGGAGGTGAGAGTTACTGTACTGTTCTTCTGCTTAAACTGAAATTGAATTTCTCGTACATTTAAAAGGTCTCTAAACTTAATAATGTGCAAGACATTTAATACAAAATCATCTCAAAACCACAGTTGAGAAAAAGTCAACTGACAAGTTATTACTAATTACTCATTTGTCTTCCTTCCCCCCATAAAGAAAAAATTTTTCAGACTGGTCAGGACAGGACAAAGGAGAGAAATTCATAAGAACAAACAATACATGCTTTTAAAAAAAAACCAGTTTAATTTCTACAAAACTTTTCCATAAAGTCACAAAGTAATAGAAGGCTCAGGAGTTTGATTAATAAACTAGAAAAAGAAAAAAAGACCTTCTAAACCACTAACATGAAACCAATAATGACATTTAAAACCTAGGAAATAGGCCAAGTGGATGACTCACTCCTGTAATCCTAACACTCACAGAGGCCGAAGCAGAAGAGTGGCTTGAACTCAGGAGTTTGAGACCAGTCAGAAAAAGAACAAGATCCCGTCTCTACCAAATGTAGAAAAAATTAGCCTGGCACTGTGGCAAGCCCCTGTGGGAAGTCCCCGCCAGTCAGGAGGCTGAGGCAAGAGGATCACTTGAACCCAGGAGTCTGAGCTTGCTGTGAGCTACGTTGATGCCATGGCACTCTAGCCCCAAACTCTGTCTCAAACAAACAAGCAAAATCCAGAAAATATAAAACATAATGGGAGGAAAATGCAGTGGAATCGTTACAATATCTGCACCAGTGATTTTCCACCAGTATGCTGTGGCACACTGGCGTGCTATGAGAGGATCTCAGGTGTGCCATGAAAAATTTTAAAGATCATTAATTATTTTCAAAAGAAGTTCAAAGCATGGTAAATATATTCTCTTTTCAACTTTTTCTTGATCAATGTAGTTTAAGGGTGTCATCCAAGTTTAACTATAGGTACAAGCATGCTGTGAGATAAAAAAGGTCGAAAAACACTAATCTATATTGTCAAACCTACTGAATAAGAGAAATCTTCTAAATGTGGGTATAAAATGATACAGATTTGTGTTTTTAATTTAAAGATAGAAAGAGGTTAAAGATAAACAGGTGGTTTGTTCAGAGACTACACATAAATCCCACCTTACCAGGTGAATTTTAATTTGGATATAAAGAGTGACAGTTGTAAACAGAGGCCCCCGATGCAAACAATTCTTAATATTTCCTTGCTCCAGAATGTCACTGAATTAGACTTCCTTTTACAGAAGGAGAACAAACTTGTCCTCTGGAAATAGCCAAATATGTCTTCTTTTACGGAATGTTACAATGACAAAGAAAAATACTAGATTCCCTAGGTAGTTTTCAAAACCTCCCTAGTCTCTGTGAGTGATTTATAGCCACCGTGCTCTCCTGGAGGAATGCATGCAACTCACACGGGCCGTGCTTGGGGAAGCGGAGGCCAGACCAGGAGTCTGGACAGAAACATGCTGAACAGGCCAAATGAAACAAAGGTGATCTACTATTGTACCTAAACACTTTTATAACATCTCACATCTATTTTCTTAACTTTGATGGGCATTATAGGTTTGTCTCTTCAGATACTAGAAGCAACTGTGGCCTTTTCTAAAATATATGTTCAGTAGAAGGTTTAATCTTGACTTGTCTTCTGACCATAGCTTAGGTTACGATTTGCCACTTTTCACTTGACCTGAAAGGAAGCAGATTTTAAAATTACATCTAATTAGCTTATGATATTAAACAAAACCAGTTTATATAAACAACGGTCATGGAATAAATCAGTATGTGCCTGCTTGAACCAGCTATTAATTAAACCCTATGTTGCTCGTATACCAAGGCAAATGCTTTCCCCTCCTTTATTTTTAACATTTAAAGCCATAAGGTCACATTTCCCATACTGTTGATTTATTGTTACCACGGACTAAAGGAACTTTGAACATACTGCTGAAACTCTTGTTTTTGCTATCATCATTATAAAATGAGGAGTCATTTCAGAGGTTCCATCAAGAGCTAATATTAATAGTCTATGATATGAAGGTGCTGAGAGGGGATGTGATCTAGAGGACTTGGGGAAAGGCAATTCTTCTTCAGAGGTGAGAAGGGAGGGAGAGTTGTTGGGCTAGTTGTTGGTGACGTAAGTAGGAATCAAACCTGGTTAACCAATAATTCAGGTCTTAATCATCTCACTCCTGGCCTACTGTTCTCACTTTCTCTAGTCTCTTCTTCCAGTCCATTTTACAAAGAAAGCCTGATTATTCTCCCCTGCTTAATTCCTTTTCTCTCCTACCCTAAAGCCTCTTAATGGCATCTCACTCCCCAGAAAATAATGCTCAATTCCTAAGTAGTTTTATAAAATCATCACACCATAACTTTTAACCTTATTTTCTACTATCTCCTACTGTTTCTTTTCTTTTCTTTTTTTTTTTTAGAGAGAGAGACAGAGTCTCACTTTGTTGCCCTCAGTAGAGCGCTGTGGCGTCACAGCTCACAGCAACCTCCAGCTCTTGGGCTTAGGCAATTCTCTTGCCTCAGAGGCTGACCTCCCAAGTACCTGGGACTACAGGCACCCGCCACCCTAGGTATATGGGGCCAGCACCCTACTCACTGAGCCACAGGCCCCCTCCTACTGTTTCTTAACACAGATTCAACTACAATGAGCCAGATGGATATTGACCACTTCCTTACTTCCATATTTAAAGCTTTCATCATCGCATTGTACTTCCATTCTGAAATTTTCTTCATATTCTATCTTTTCACAGCAATTCTTCTTTCCTCATAATGCTTTCTTTTTATACATAGACTTCTAGGAACATACATATCATGTAGATTATCTTCTCAGGTATGTATATCTTATTCACAAACTAGATAGCAGGCTCCATTAAAACCAGGGACATGGGCTCAGTGCCTGTGGCTCAACGGGCTAAGGTGCCAGCCACGTACTCCTGAGCTGGCGGGTTCGAATCCAGCCCGGGCCCGCCAAACAACAATGATGGGCTGCAACCAAAAAATGGCCGGGCGTTGTGGCAGGCGCCTGTAGTCCCAGGTACTTGGGAGGCAGAGGCAAGAAACTCGCTTGAGCCCAGGAATTGGAGGTTGCTGTGAGCTCTGATGCCATAGTACTCTATCCAGGGTGACAGCTTAAGGCTCTGTCTCAAAAAAAAAAAAAAAAAAAAGATTTAAAATGGAGCTGCCAAATGTACAAATAAAGCATTATTTAAAAAAAATAAAATAAAATAAAACCAGGGACATGACATTTGCACTAGATTATTTATCACAGCTCAATTTATAATCACGAAGATGTGGAAACAACTCAAGTGCCTATCAATCCATGAATGAATTAATAAATTGTAGTATATGTATACCATGGAATACTATTAGGCCATAAAAAGATGGAGACTTTACATCTTCTATATTAACCTGGATGGAGCTGAAACACATTCTTAGTGAAGTATCACAAGAATGGAAAAGCAAGTATCCAATGTACTCAATACTAACATGAAGTCAGCTGACAAACTAATAATACACACTCACACAAGAGAAAAACTCAATTCAATTCAAGTTGTGGGGAGAAGGGAACGAGGAGAAGTCAGGGGGACTGGTATGCCTCTACCTACTGGGCACAGTGTAAAGGTACATGGCACACCTACTGGGGGGGGATTTAAAAGATAAAAAAAATTTTAAAGATTTAAAAAAAAAAAAAAAGGACAGATAAAGCCTCTGTCTCCCTTTAGGGTACCTAAGAGAGTGCTATGGGTATGCTGAATAGGTATTAATTACAGATGGTAAGGGATAGTCACATTACCTAGGCTAGATTACTTTTTAAAATCTACAACCCCTTTTGATAAACATAAAAATCTTCAATATTAGGCGAAGCATGGTGGCTTACACCTATAATCCAAGGCAGGTGGATCCCATGAGTTCAGGAGTTTGAGACCAGGTTGAGCAGAAAGACTGCATTTCTACTAAAAATAGAAAAAAACTTGCTGGGCACATTGTGGCAGGTGCCTGTAGTCTCAGCTACTCAGGAGGCTGAGACAAGAGGATCTCTTGAACCCAAGAGTTTGAGGCTGCTATGAGCTAAGATGATGCCATAGCACTCTACCCAGGGTGACAGAGCAAGACTCAGTCTCAAAGAAAAAACTTATGCACTAGATATCCACATGCAAAAGAATTAACTTGGACTCTCATCTCACATCATACACAAAAAATAACTCAAAATAGATCACAGAACTGAATGTTAGTGCTCAAACTACAAAACTCTTAGAAAAAAACATAGAATTAAATCTTGATTATCTCAGAGTAAGCAATGCTTTCTTAGATATGACATAGAAAGTACAGCAACAAAGGAAAATTAGATAAATTAGACTTCATCAAAATTAAATTATTTTATATTTCAAAAGACATAAGAAAATGAAAAGATAATCCACAGAATGGGAGGAAATATCAGAATCATTTTTCTGATAAGAGACTTATATCCAAAATACATAAAGAACTCACACAACTAAAAATAAAAAAGACAATCCAATTAAAAAACAGACAAAGAATTCAAACAGACGTTTCTCCAGAGAAAACATGCTAATGGCCAATAAATACATGAAAAGATGATTAAAATTATTAGTAATTGGGAAAATGAAACTCAGAACCTCATTAAGTTCACACCCATTAAGATAACTAAAAATTTTTTAAAAGACAGTGATAAATATTGACAAAGATATGGATAAATTGGAATCCTCATATACACAGTACTCCTGGCAGGCAGTTCCTCAAAAAATGGCAGTTTCTCAAAAGATTAAACAGAGTTATTATATAACTCAGCAATATACCAAAGCAAAATAAAAATATGGCACACATAAATCTGTACACAACAGTTCATTGCAAAATTGCAGCATTACTTATTACAGCTAAAAGACTGGAATCCCAAACGTCCATCACCTGATGAATGGATTAAATTCGTGTCCATACAATGGAATATTATTTAGCCATAAAACAGAATGAAGTGGGAGGCATGTTACATGAATAAATGTTGTGGCACAGGAGGAAGCCTCAACACCACAGATGGAGAATTCCCCATGCAGAGACTTTCCTGACTACCCGGGGTCAGGAGACAAAGGGAAAAATAGCACGAGAAATTCACATGCACAGCTTCTGGAAAAAATTGGCTGAGACCCTGTCTGCCTGTAGCGAGGCAGACAGCTGCTACCCTGATTAGAAATCTTAGGAGGTTTTTATTAAGATTTTTAGGGCATGTGTTTACTGAATGAGGAAACAAGTTAATAGCCTCATGGTTCTATCATTCCAGTGGTTTTTTGATTATGAAAAAGGTCATCAGGGTGGAAACGCTAAATCATAGAGCAATTATCAAAGGCAGAACTAAGTAGGTAACAAACAAAGTTGCCTTAGGGGATGGGAGGGCAATGTGTTGCTGTTACAGCCTTCAGGCTAGATTGTCTCCTCTAGCGCAGGGGTTCTCAACCTGTGGGTCGTGACCCACAGGAACTGTATTAAAGGGTCGTGGCATTAAGAAGGTTGAGAACCACTGCTCTAGAGGGTATTTTTAATCACCTTCTAACTCTGCTGATATTCTGTCTCCACTAAACTGCTGAATTTTACTCAGACATCCCCAAACTAGTTTTCTGTCTATGCAGGCAAACATTTCCTCCTCACTTGCCACCAGGGGCAGGTATTCTCTGGAATGTTTGCCTGCATTATATTTCTACTCACAAATAAATTTTGAAAACATGCTGAGTGAAAGAAGCCAACCATAACACATACTAAATGATTTTATTTATGAAATGTTCAAAACAGGCCAGGCACTAGTGGCTTGTGCCTATAATCCAAGCACTCTGGGAGGCTAAGGTGGGTGGATAGCTTGAGCTCATGAGTTCGAGACCAGCCTATGCAAAAGTGAAACCCCACCTCTACTAAAAATAGGAAGAAAAAAAAAACTGAGGCAAGAGGATCACTTGACCCCAAGAGTTGTAGGTTGCTGTGAGCTATGATACCACTGCACTCTACCCAGGGCAGCAGCTTGAGACTCTGCCTCAAAAAAAGAAATGCTCAGAATAGGCAAATCCATAGAGACAAAAAGTAGATTAGTAGTTGTCAGGGCTTGGGGGAGGGAGGAATGGGAAGTGATTGCTAATAGATTTTAGAGTTTCTGTATTAGGTGGTAAAATGTTCTAAAATTACGTAATGGTGATAATTACACATCTTTGTGAATACACTGACAACTACGGATTTATATATACCCTTTAAAATGATGAATATTATGATGTAACAGCTTCAATGAAGCTGTTATTTCACAAAGATTCTGATATATGCACCTTCTCCATTCTCTGGATGCTGTTTCCCCAGTAGGTTTTTTCCCCCAAATATACAATTTTATTACTGAAGAAATGCTTTTCAAATTCTGATGCTTTTTCAAAGTCCTATTTCCCAGGAAGACATGCCTTCCTAGATAGCAATCCTTGGTCAAAATCAAAGGCAAAGGCACAGTAATTAATTACATAAAATTTAATGACTAATAGTGGTAATAAAGAGATCAGTACTGGGCATTTTCTATGGAAAGAATTCAGTCATTATTATTAGTTAATACTAATAATGAAATGAGGTAAGTATATCATGGATTAGTGCTTGAAATAAGGTTAATGACTACTTAGTGAAGATCGTCAAAATCAGAATATCACAGAAAAAAAATCACATGAACCTAATTTTCACCTTTTCTGAATTCAAACTACCTTTTATCCAAAACTTACGTGGCATAGTCATTTTTGTGAGAATAGGGGTCACAATATCTTCCAGATGTTGTTTCTGCTCAAAAATCTCATTAATGGAAGCTTCCAAATGAGATTCCAACCACTCATTTTTTGCACGACAAGCATTGAGAACAGTGTTCTAGGGACAGAAATAGAGAATTTACTTTCCACTTTATTTGTTTTAAGAACAAAACTACCCATACTGTCCAACAGAACTTTCCATGATGATGCAAATGTTCTAAATCTGCATTGTCCAAAAAAGTAGTATTGGGCCCTAGAAATGTAGATAGCAGGGTGGCACCTGTGGCTCGAAGGAGTAGGGTGGTGGCCTCATAAACTGGAGGTGGTGGGTTCAAACCTGGCCCTGGCCAAAGACTGCAAAAAAAAAAAGAAGAAATGTAGATAGTATAATTAAGGACCTGAATTTTAAATGTAATTTAATTTAATTTTTTATTTCAGATTGAAAGCACATAGAGTGAGAATAAGATGGAGTCTGTCAGGCAAGGGCAGACGTGACGTAGCTGGTCTGGTCTGTTTAGGTCCTGCCTGATCTTCACCCTGCCTCTCTGTCTTATTGTTTTGTAAATTTAGCTCCCACCCTTAAGATGCCTATCTTGAGTAATTGAGGTGAATTGATTTAGGAGATTGATTTTTGAATTAAAATGTTGTTTGGGGTCATGAGTTATATTGATTACTGTTTAATATGGATTGTGGGTTCTGCCAATTATTGTTTAAGATAAGGGTTAACGTGGTTTTCACTAGGAACTTAAACATATAAAACTGTAATTTTGGGAATGGAAAAACTGAACACTCATGGAGCGACTACTCTGTTCTCCAGAATCCTGGCCTTCGGACAATAACATTCGGTGGACCTATTCCCATCTCTGCGTATTGGCTGAAGGTGACAGGCAGCCAGACTCTCCTTGTCCAGTAACAAAATTAATAGGACAATACCAATGACTAGGTTATAATGCTTGCAGTTGTTTGGTAAGGTCCCTGTTGTAGTTGTGCCCCTCACTAGGAGGTGTGCCTTATACCCTTATATTGTGATCATTAGGCGAAAGCATGCCAATTTTATTAAATTTTAAATAATTCAAATTTAAATACCCACATGTGGCTAGTGGCTCTATTTTGGACAAGGCAGCTTTAACATTGGTGGAATACCAGCTGGGCAGGTCACCTGGCCCCTGTCCAGAATGCAAGGGTGACCCCTGGAGGGTGGCCTGCCCCCAGAGGCGAAGGCCTCCTGGGACAGTGACCCCATCGGAGCCCAAGTTGAACTGAGAGTGCCTGGGGCAAATTCTCATGGCTCCAGCTTGTGTCATCACCCCTCAAGAGCCCCAGGTTTGCCTTATATTGGAGCGCCAGGAGAGAAAATTTCTTTTGGACCCTGGAGCAACCTTTTCTGTACTTCTCTCTAATCCTGACCTTTTATCTCCCAAATCCATAACTATGCAGGGGGTGTCTGGACAGCCGGTTACCAAATTCTTCTCCCAGCCTCTAAGCTGCAATCAAGATGACTTGCTGTTCTCTCATGCCTCCCTAATTGTCCCTGAAAGTCCTGCTCCCCGTCTGGGGAGGGACATACTAACTAAAACAGGAATTTTCCCCTTCTGGAGATCTAGTCATGATCAAAACTCTTCCTCTAATTCACCTTCCCTGACCCCAACTTGGGAAGTCCCCTTTCCTGTTATCTTGTCTTCTTCTACTGTTAAAGTTATAGGAGTTGATTCCTGCATACATCATTCAGGAGTAAAGTCCTGGAACCCTCCATCTTCTAGAGTGGCAGGCAATGAAGACAGCCAACCACAGACCACCTACACTTGTGAGCCAAAAGAAAGTTTGAAGTTATTATTTAGGAAACAGCAAGAAAAACCCTAATATGGTTTTATTTTAGCATCATTG
>CAUYON010078845.1:0-16041 GCA_963573935.1 Arctocebus calabarensis
CTCCTATAGTCCCAGCTACCTGGGAGGCAGAGGCAGGAGACTCTCTTGAGCCCAGGAATTGGAGGTTGCTGTGAGCTGTGATGCCACAGCACTCTATCCAGGGTGATAGCTTGAGGCTCTGTCTCAAAAAAAAAAAAAAAAAGAAAAAGAAAAATACTACCATAGACCCAGTGGCTTAAATGAATTTATTTCCCATAGTTCTGGAGGCTAGAAGTCCAAGACCAGGTAGCAGTGCAATAAAGTTCTGGTGAGGGCTCTCTTCCAGGGTTTGTGGACAGCCACCTTCTTACTATATCCTCATATGGTGGAGGAGAGATTATTTTTCTCATATCTCTTCCTAAAGGGGAACTAATCTTATTTGTGAGGGCTCTATCTCATCATCTAATCACCTCCCTAGGGTCTCACCCTCAAATACCATTACCTTGGGGATTAGGCCTTTTATATATGAATTCTGGAGGAATACAAATGTTCACTTCATAACAGCTACTTAAATTTCAATTATGTGAGTAATAAAAAGGAGGAAGTCAAGACAGAAAATAGAATCTAGAATGAGCCCAGCCCACTCACAAGAAGAGCAGACAGGTGGCTCTGGAGCTCATGTCTAAAGAAAGACCTGGGCGATTGCACCACTCACGGCTCCAGTAAGGGGCAAGCAAAGCAGCTGTTCAGAAGCTGCGCACGTTCCCGACCTTGAGACTTCTGCTTCACGGTCGTCATCCAGGAGTCACAGCTCACATCTTCATGGTGCACTCCCATCTCACACAAATTATCTCTCTCTCTTTTTTGTTTCTTTGAGACAAAGTCTCACTTTGTCACCCTCAGTGGGGTGCTGTGCTGTCATAGCTCACAGCAACCTCAAACTCCTGGCTTCAGAGCAATTCTCTTGCCCCCACCGCCCTAGTAGCTGGGATGACAGGTGCCAGTCACAACCCTGGCTGTTCTTTAGAGACAGTGTCTCGTTCTTGCTCAGACTGGTATCTAACTCCTGAGCTCAAGCAGTCCACCCGCCTCAGCCTCCCCAAGTGCTAGGATCACAGGCATGAGCCACCGCGCTCAGCCAATGTTATCGCTTTTGATTCTCACATCAGTCCTGTGAGGTAACGATTAGAGGTCAGAGTTCACCTCTGAGCCGTTCAGTGGGCCTGCTTTGGTTCACCCAGCAGAATCAGCAAGTTTGGCTGAGTCAAAGGGAGAGCAAGGAACTGAGGAAGGGGAAAAGGAGGCAGCTGGGGCTCCCAGATAGCAAAACAAAAGCAAGGTTTATTTAAAGTGAAGAAAAAGAGTCTAGTATAGAAAAGCACAGACTTTTCCAGGAGAGTGGGAAAGGGTCCCCTTCCCGAGTGAGAGGAGATGCCACACAAAGGCAGTCCATCAATGTAATCACTTTCATCCAATTCGACCCACTTTCATCTATAAGAATTCCCAGTGGTTCATTTTAGGCCTTCAGGAGTGCTGTCCTGGTTTCATTGGCTGTCATCTCAGCTGTCACATAAATCAAATTTTCTTTACTCTGTATCAATATTATTAACTGTTATTTTAGTAGTGATGGTCTGGCAGTAATTATTAGTCTTGTGATGTTTGTGGCTGTGGTGTGCCTTGTTCTGTAACGGGACCCTTATCGTTTTCTTTGAGGGGGTAGTTATTCATAGCTAGAGGTCAGATGTCACAAGGTACCAGTTAAATTTTGCAGGAACTGCACATACTTGTTAACTAGGTCACACGCACCCAAAATTCCTCTTTTTGCTTCAGGATCCTTTCCAACTTTCCTGTCCAAAAGGCCATAATTCTCTCTCACCTCCTCCTCCTGTAGCCCCTTTAACCTTCTTCCATCCTTCATCAGTAACTATTTTATTGTTAATATTTCTTACAAATGAGAAGATAGAGGCTTGGAAAGGTTAAATTCCTTGCCAAAGGCTACATAGCTCTTCATGGGAGAACTGGGGTTCAAAACCAAGTTCATCTGTGGCTTCCACTATGATGGCTATCGGCTTGGGACCCATAGTCCAAAGGCTGAGCTTCACATTTTATATTTGAATTTTAAATATAACAGATTTTATCTGTTATAAAATTTTGAATAACAGATAAATAGTTGTGAGGAAGAATGAGACTATTTTCTTCACAGCTTTAAAAGAAATTATTGTTGAAATATACTGGTCTGCCATTTTTGGTGTTCTTGTGTTTTGGTGTTCTTGTGTTCTTGTGTTCTATATTTCATCTCCAAGTTCAAACCAAACTCTTTGGGATGGAGATGTTCCTCCTCTGTTAGTAAAAGAATATACTTCATATTTGATTTTAAAACTTCATTTTGAGTCAGGACCAAATCTAGGCATGTGAATTTAAACTGCTGGCAACGTTTCTAGCCTATGTCATGAGTGAGAAATCATTCCAACGACTACATACAGAGAATGCTGAGGCCAATGGGACTGGGTTAGGGGCCCTTGAGGAGTATGGTCCAGAACACCTGTGTCCAAGCTGCATCTTTGCAGTGCACTGAAATAGACATAGCAACAGGATTCCTAGAAGTGTTTAAAATGCATCACTCAGCTTAAACCAGGACTTAATTGTTGTGTTTAGCAAAGTAGAGGTGAAGAAATCAACTGCCTTGTCCCACCTTCGCAGCAAGGACCCAGAATGAGGAGAATCCTGTAACTCTCATTTGCCTTTCCCAAGTCCTGTCTTAGAGGAAAACAATCCTTTTCATTTCAGATGTGGTTCCAGGAGCCTAGAATATTCTTCCCCAAATTTATCCTTTTTGTTTTCCTAATTTAGTTAATACTACATACTACCATCACCTACCTGGTCACCCAGGCCAGAAACTTCAGTCATTCTTGGCACCTCCCTGTTTGACACCCCAACTCCAAGTCACACATGGATGTGTTCAGAGCTTCCTTTCCCTTTGTCCCGCCGTCATCACCTTGGTCCTCACCTTGGTCACCCTTTGCTGGAATAACCTCCAAATTTGCTTCCCCACCTTCTATGCGCCCTGCACACAGAGGTCACCCGAGCCTTGAGAGACACACCCCTGCTCTCCTCATCCCCCTGGGGCCTCCCTGTGCTCCCACCTGACCCTGGGCAGCAGCTGTTACTGCAAACTTTGTTACTTGTCTTCCTGCCCTCCCCTGGAGTATGAGTGACTTACAGACAAGATTCACATCTCATTCATTTCTGTGTCCCCAGCACCCAGCACAGCCCATGGTCCCCGAGAGCTACTTGATACATCCTGATGTAAAATGACACACCACCATTAACTCTTATCCAATCAATAAATATGGGCTGGAAAAGCCAAAGGGGTCAGGTGGATGTGAGGTGGGTACAGGGCCAGGGAGTGATGGGTCAGAGCAGGAGGGGTAGGGGCGTCTGGGGTTGATTCTTCCGGCCCTCTATAGTTGAACTCAAAGTACTTACGTTTTCTTTTCTTTCTTTTTTTTTTTTGGTAGAGACAGTCTCACTTTATCACCCTTGGTGGAGTGCCGCGGCTTCACAGCTCACAGCAGCAACCTCCAACTCCTGGGCTTAGGCCATTCTCTTGCCTCGGCCTCCCAAGTAGCTGGGACTACAGGCGCCCGCCACAGCGCCCAGCTATTTTTTTGTTTTTGCAGTTCTGCTGAGGCTGGGTTTGAACCCGCCACCTTCAGTATTTGGGGCTGGCGCCCTACTCGATGAGCCACAGGCGCTGCCCCAAAGTACTTACGTTTTCGAGGACAGTTTAAGTTTAATTGTAGACCTGTGCCAACCAACATGCCCTTGGAAAGAAAGGCTGAGCCTGACACATGTGGCATCAGCCCTCTGGGCGGCTCTAACCTGGGCCCTGTAGGACAGGCAGACCGCAGAGGCCCTCAGCTAGCGCTGTTCCTGTAGCCCTAATAACTAGCACCTGAGTTAGGCTTTGCCCTTTATCTGCACAGACTGAGTCACTGCTCATAAGAACACCCATCAGCTTGGCCGGGCACCGGCACCGTCCCCTTCATTTCACCATTAAGGAAACAAGCCTGGTGCAGTCACATGTCTAAATGCTGCCCAGGCTGCACAGAGCCTAACCTCCAACCCTGTCAATTCCATGCTGTCCGGGCTCCTGGAGCTTCCCCAGTGGGTGACACGTGTTTTCGGGAGGATGAGAAGATTGAGAAAGGCCGAAGCAGTGAAAGAGGTTTCGACCTCACCGTGCACCCTACTTAACTGACACTTCACGCTCCGAATGTGCTCAATGAAAAGGCCTCACATTGTCTTATTAATTAACTTTTTTAAAAAAATTGAGAGGTCCAGTTGGCCCTTGGACAGCGCAGGTTTGAATTTTGTGGATTCTCTTATGCTCAGGTTTTTTCAGTCAAACACAGGTGGAAAATACAGCACATGTTTGTGTAGGACGTGAAATCTGCGTCCAAGGAGGGGTGATTTTTTTCCTCTGAGCAGGTTCCCCCGGGACCAGTTCTGGGACTTGTGCACACGTGGGTTCTAGTATACACAGGGGTCCTGGCACCAGTCTCCCGTGTACCCGGAGGGATGACTACAACTTACATACCACACAATGCCCTGGGTTCAAGGCATATATAGTTGGGTGGCTTTGACACATTCACAAGGGTGTGCTGCCATTAAAAACTTAATTCCAGAACATTTCCATTCACTAATTTCTGATGTTTTTGTTTTACAGATTCCAATAATGAGAGACCCCCGGTGGATTCGAAATGTGTGGTCTTCAAACATTAACGTGAGTGAAGCTGCTGTAAAATGTTCTCATGGGGCTTTTACATTTCAGGACTAGAGAAAATGCCATTTATTGCCTTAGTTATCTGCAGTCTCCAAAGCAGGACTAGGGCATTCAGAGTTCGCCCCAAGCACTTTCTGAATGTTTGATAAGCTCTCAGTGTGTCCTGGGACGTTTTGACTGGCTTTTTTTTTTTTTTTTTAGGGACAGAGTCTCACTTTTTCTGCCCTCAGTAGAGTGCTGTTGCATCACAGCTCACGGCAGCCTCCAACTCCTGGGCTTAGGTGATTCTCTTGCCCCAGCCTCCCGAGTAGCTGGGATCTCTTCTTCCTGCAACCCATTCTCCTCTGGCATAGACATGACTTTGTCACTTCCCTGATTAAAAAGCATTTGGTGACTCCCTAGAGCTAACAGTGCTCATTCATGTTCAGGCCGTCGGTTGCCCTTCAGGGACTATCCTACCTACGAGCGCGGTTCACACACCCGCTAAGAGCCTCCAGGTCCTGCTTCTTCCTCCCGCATCTCCCCAGCCTCCCTGCCTTGGTTCTGAGGCCCCCACAAGTGGTCGCTGGGTAACTCCAGTGCTTTGCTCCCTGCCTGCCTGGGAGCTGCCCTAGCGGCTCTCCCTGGATCCTGGGCTCAGCAGCCAGCACCATCCTGTCCATCACGCCCTGTCTGGGCTTCTGCACTGTCTTCATTGATCTGAGACTCTCCTCTTTGGGAGGATATTTTGCTGAGCACCCTCCTCCCCCTCTCCAGTTCTCTCGTGGGCATGTACCTGCCCAGCAGCCGTCCCTGACCTGTCTGCAGCACCATCACCTCGCTCTGGCCCACGGATCCTACAGCTGAGATCCCTCCACTGTGAGAATAGTCTGGAGGCAGGAAGTTTGGGGAGGGGGCTCGATGGGGAGCTGCTGGGATGGTCCAGGGAGGAAGTGAGGGAGCCTCAGTGCTCATCAGTCCCTCCGGTGGCCTGGCCTAGGCCTCACACATGGAGAACACAAGTAGGGGTCTCCAACCTCAAGGGGCCCACCGCTAGAGCTAGACAGGGGCTCGGGGCAAGGTGTGGATCAAAGGCTTGCAGAGGACGCCTGAGGCCTCGCTTAGGGGTATGCAGCATGAGAAATTCGTCCTTAAGATGAACCCAGAGGCTGGGGGAAATGGATGAAGGAGGCTGCAAAGGAGGCTTGGCCCCGGCACTCTGTAAGAGTAGAGGTTCTATTTCCAAGGGGACGGGCAGGATGGGGCCCGACTAGGGCCAGGAATCCTGACAGAGGGCAGTTAGTGGCAGTTGAACCCAGACAGAGAAGCCACCTGTGTGCGGGGAAGGGCCAGAAATTCCCGGTAAGCGGCCCCTCCTCCCAGGTTGGAAGCAGGTTTCTGGCACAGCTTCTGGCCCATGCGCAGGGAGAAGGTGCTGGTGTGAGAGGGAGGTAGGCGAGACAGGCAAGCACTGCCTTCCACCTCCAGGCCCTTCCCAGAGCTGCTTCGGGGCAGGAGGATCCTGATCCCAGGGCAAAATTGCAGAAGGACTTCACCATCCGTGGCAGGGAATTGCGGAGGAGTCCAGAAGCCTGGTCACAGCTCTGCCGCTTGCAGTCTGGGCGATGTTGAGCAAGTCCCCCAACTTCTCTGAGCTCAGGGCCTCGTGTGCACGGCAGGGATTTCTCCCGTCAAGCACACGAAGTGATAAAATGCTCGCTGTTTCATACAAGGTGTCGTGGTAAAAGAGAAGTGGCGTTTGTAGCTCACCTTGCTGGCGATGGGGATGTGGTTTAAGAACAATTTCAGAAAAAGCTTCCAAGAGAAGCTGAGTCTTGTGCAGGGTATTGAAAGAGCTGTGACAGTCGGCCAAGTGAGGAGGTAAGAAACAGCATAGCAAATCTGTGGCGATTTGGGGATACCATGGAGGAGGGGAACAGTGAGGGATAGGGGAGGTGGAGAAGGTGGTGGCTGGGCGCTGATGACCAGAAGGCCCTGCCTGCTCTTTTGAGGAGCTTAGAGTGTATCTGGCAGGTCATGGTTCTCAGGGGGAGTGGCATGGGCATTGACAGGTCTTCAGCAGGCAATGTCATGTCCAGGTCAGCAGCCCTGTGACAGCACAGCAAGGGGGTGGGTCCCCAGACCGCAGGGGGACTAGTTAGGCGCACTTGTTAGCCTGGTTAGGTGTGAAGTATTGGTGAAACATCGCTAAGAGGGTGGCCAAAGGGAGTTGGTGGTGTGGTCTCGAGGTGTGGGCTGGCATTGCTGAACTGCGTGTCAGTAGCATAGCAGTGCCAGCAAGGTCCCCAAGAGGGACAAAATCACTCGGGAGGGTGCGTGGCATGGGGAGGTGGCTGAGAGCACGCAGGCAGGCTGCTGACAGAGCCCTGTCATGCCCTGTTATTCTTCAAAGGCAGGTTCATAAATTCCAAAACCGGCAACAAGAACACCAAAAATAAAGGAGAAGTTCAACAGGGGGGAAGGCGGGACTCCAAGTCGCTCTCTCTCCCTCCTGTTAGGAGGCACTGGGGACACAGGGATGACTGTGTCATGCTGTCCTTTTCCTTCCTGAGTTCACTAACCAGTGGAGGCCATAGCAGGGACACAGTGACGCTGCTGTGTGGAATGTGCTATGATAGAGTTACCTGGGGGCTGCTTAGTCCAGAGGAGCCAGAGCTGAATTCTTCACCGCCCCGGGGAATGTGGAGGGAAGGTGTCTCTAGGGGGTGTCTCTCTGGGGTTGAAGAAGCTGGCCAATCTGGCCGTGGATGGGGAGACCTAAAGACATACACACTCCTCACCCCTCCTCCTCCCCCTCCATCCCCAAACACCCCACATTCATGACAGCAAACAACTGGAATCCTGGAGGGACAGCTGAGCAATGAACTGTTCACACAAGCTTCAAGGTCTTGGTCAGGCAGTGAAACATCGGCAGGATTTGTTACACTCAAAGTAGCAACTTTCACTCATGTGGGGCTGTAATGAGCAGGCCCTGGTCTTGGCTCAGTCAGGGGTACTCTGATTGCAACATTTCTCATAAGCAACAGTTCCCGGAATTCTAGGTTGTCTGAGCCCAGTCACTTGAAACCATGTTTTCCTTATTTTTAAAGCTTCCTCTTGTCTTTACGTTTGAAAAAGGACTGGGCTCAAACTTTACTTTTCTTGGAAGGAGCTCATTTTGTGAAACTTTGGCTAGATTTAGATTTGTTTTGGAAAAGGTTTATCGAAGTACTCTGTGAGTCTGGTTTCTATAAAATCAACTAGGAAATTCTGGCTCATAATTAAAGCCACGTTTTGGTCTCCTGATCTTGCTGTGGATTTATGAATCTCCTTTGCAGATCATCCATTCTGGCAGAGCACTGGGTGCAAATGAATCTCCTCTCTTATACTCTCCCATTTACACAGAATCTCATTGTGTTTTAGTTTGTTCCGGGTTTAGACTCTGTCTTTCTTATATCGGAGTTTGGAGGAATTGAGGAGATATTTCCCCTGGAATTTACCTTTGTCTTTCTTTTTCATTGTAAAGAGGAGAAATACATTTCCTACTCCCTGTAAATCCCCCTAACCAAACACACAATGTCTTTAAACTTCAGTCTGTTACTTAAACAGACTAAATGTCTTTATCTAATGTCTTTAAACTTTAGTCTGTTATCTAAACCATCACATTCTTTACTTTTAAGCCTAGTGAATTATTTTCTCTGAGATCCATTTCTTCTCTTTGGATGACTATAATTTTAATACAGCTTTTAGGATCATTGATTTATTTAACAAAGCTTCTATAACACTAGCCAGGTGATGGATTCTTCTTTTCTAAGAGCATTACAAATATTAACTCATTTAATTCCTCATAGCAGCCTTAAAAGTTGCTCCCATCATTATCTCTGTCTGAGAGATGGAAAACTGAGCACAGAGAGGCTGAGACACTTGCTCAAGGTCACACAGCTGGTAAGTGGTAAGGTTAAAATTGAAACCCACAGAGATCCAGAGACCTTGTTCCTATCTCGGTAAGGAGTTTCTCTCTCAATAGTTTCTAATTCTTTCCATTTTCCCCTCACATTTAATACCTATATGGTGTTCTCTAGCTTTTCTAGACACAGTTGTCTGTGCAGGGGCCCTGTCTCCATTGCTTTCTCTAAAATCCTCCAGCAGACCTGCCCTCAATAGAGCCATTGTTATGGGAAAATTGTTTTCTTCTTTCTTCGTTTATGTTTTAAAAATAAGCAAAAGCTGGACCATATTTCCAGGTAACCACGTCGAAGAGAAAGATAGGAGAGGTCTTTTTGCATCTTTGCATGTCTGAATCTCTTTTTTAATTTGGCTTCACATTTTGATAGTTTGGTTGGATTCAGAACTTGAGGCTGATACTCAGTTTTCACAGAATTTTAAACATGTGGTTTTCTGCTTTCTGGCAGCTAATGTTCCCTGTACAACTTTGGTTTCTTTGTAGGTGACCTTTTATTTTATTTTTTTCTTATCTGGAAGCTTTTAGGATTTTCTGTTAACCCTTTGTGTCCTGAACCATCACACTGCCGTGCCTTGCTGTAGTCGTTTTTATTTATCTGTTCAGAACTTAGTCTCCTGGGAGACAATTCATTCCTAGTCTACTAGATGTCAGAGGACGAGATACTCCAACAGGCTAAAGATAATGGAAAAGCAAACAGAACGACGATGACTAAGGAGTGTTTCTCTGGTCTCTTTTATCTCCTAACGCCCAATGTTTTAATCTATAATTCAGCAGATTTCAGTAATTTTATCTTCTATTACCATTGTTTTCCACAATCCAAATTTTTACTTTTCAAAGTTCTTTTTGTTCTCTGATTATTTCTCATTCAGAGCATTATTCTGCTTTTGTTTTATGAGTATCTCCCCAAATCTGAGATTCTAATTTGGGTATTTCTTCCTATTCCTTTGTTTTTATTTTTTTTTTCTGGAATCCGTTCTCAGGATTACTTTTATTTCTTTTGGAATCATGTTTCCTCCTGTTTGTTATTTTTTCTCTTTCACCTTGCAGGGTTTTCTCAAATGTCTGATGCTTTGTGATTGTCTGTTTTTATTTAGCTTGGATGGAGGGAATTGGGGAGAGGGTTGCCTGGAAGCCCCAGCTGGCAGCTCACCCTGCAGTAAGAAGTAAGGAGACACCTGCCATCCAGAGGCCCCTCCTGGGCTGCAGCCCCCTCTGCAAGAGTCCAGGGCATGGCTTGCTGCAGGCTATTTCTTTAGTCAAACTTTCCTTTTGTTTACATCTTCCCAATTTGATTAAATATCTTTGTGACTGAAGATGACCTCCCATTCCCCATGTTGTGAGTTTTAAGTTCTGATGCTTCCTTGAAATTTAATGAGATCCCCACAGTAAAGGGGAGACAAATGCATAGTTGTCTGCTTTGCTCTGTCTGGCATCTGCCCTGGGCTTTTCTTCCTTGCCTGGCGTCGTTACTGGAGCTGTTACAAGGAGTCCCCTGACTGTCACTGTGTTCTCATCTAGAAATGCACTGTAGTGGCTCTTACAGTCACTTCCTTTTCTTTTAGTATGACTCCATTGTAGCATGGATTAGAGACAGGCACTAGTGCAGTCAGATACAACAGTCATGCATTTCATTAGACTCTTATATAGAATGGTCATCTTTTTTGCAGTGAACTCTTTGGCTTTATAGAACTACCCCAGGGCCACTGTCTCATTTGTAAAAAGAAATGTTGCACTAATGTCTCATTGTGGTGTATGTTTCCAATCCTCCTTTCTATCAATCCCGTCTTCTACCTTTCTACGAAGTGGGCATCTTGTTCTGACTTACTGGTTTTCATTGCTGGAGACGTAGTACGAGGGTTGTCCAGAAAGCATCCAGTTGCGTACATGTATCTGCTCAATCTTGAGCGCCGTGGGGGCAGAGGCATAACCATTGACCCCCACTGTACCTTGCACGTAGGAAGTGCTCCAAAATGGCCCATGATAAGGGCAAAGACACCTCTAACACCAGTTCATGCCTAGTTTATTATTTTTTTAATAAATTATACGTGATTTATTTTTATAATGATGAATAGAGTTTTGCAACCAGACGTTATGATCCATGATATGATATTTAAATGCTTATTAAAAAATTTGTTAAGTGCCTGCTAACTGCCAGACACTGTGCTGAATATTTAAACGGAAAGGGCCTTTTCCCTCCTGCAGCATTTGGCTACTAGGAAGAGATTTTAGAAAAATTGCACACACAGATGCTACATTTTAACTATAATATGTAAATACTTTGAATAAAAAATGTGGAACCATGAGCATGCCTAACAGGCAGAACCAACAGAGTTGGGGAGTTTGGTGGTGCTTGAGCTAAAGTTGAAGAGTGAGTGGCAGTTAGCCAGGTGAAGAGGGGGAGGGCCCTACCTTGAGGCCGCAGCATGTGCAAAGGCCCCGTGGTAGATGGAACGGGGCAAGCATAAAGGGATAGAAATGATTCAGTGAGACTTGAGCTGGAGCCTGAGGAGAGATGGTGGAGCCAGGGTAGTAGTGCTTCTGACTTGTCATCATGTTGCTGCCAGAGCAGAGGAGCTGTTTGGCTCTCATCCGGACACTCGAGCTGGCCCAGCTGTCTGTGGGTTCCTGAGGATGCTGCTGTTGTGCTGAGCATGGAGCAGATCACACTGTAGCCATCACCAGAACGAGTGTGAGGGAGAGAATTCAAACTGTGTAGAGTTAGGATGGGGTAAGTCCTTGCCTGTCCGTCCCTCCCTCCCTGCTTCCACCCCACCCTGTCATTGGCAATTCAAGAAACTCCTGACTGATTCTTTGTCTTGACTGTGATATACTCTACCCAGAACTTCCTCTAATTGGGTTGGAGATGCCCAAATATGCACTTACACATCCCCGATAGGAGAGAGAAGAAAATGTTGGGGGAGGTGTCACTTATTTAAAATTAAAGTGGGCCAGGCGTGGTGGTTCATGCCTGTAATCCTAGCACTGAGAGGCTGAGGCAGGTGGATTGCTTGAGCTCAGGAGTTTGAGACCAGCTTGAGCAAGACCCTCTCTAGTAAAAAAAGTAAAAAAACTAGCCTGGGTTTGTCGTGGGCACCTGTAGTCCCATCTACTTGGGAGGCTGAGGCAAGAGAATCACTTAAGCCCAAGAGTTTGAGGTTGCTGTGAGCTTTGACACCACGGCACTCTACTGAGGGTAACACCATGAGACTCTGTCTCAAAAAAAAAGAAATTAAAATGGATTCAGATTAATTTCTTACTGAAACTATCTCAACATTATTTGAGGTGACCAGAGATGCCTGGGATGTCAGGGACCTATGATCAACAGTTACTGCGTTCTGTGTCTGTGGTAGGTGTGAGGGTGCAAGATGGTCCACAGCCCTGAAGTCCCATCATAGAAATCATGTAAATCCAAGGTCAAAGTTGGGAGGGTGTCATGATGGTCTCTAGTCCCCACTGTTGTCAATTTCTAATGCAGGAACTGAGGTCCCCGGGGGACTTGTGCAGGGTTTCGTAGTAAGTGACAGAACTTGGTCCCCAGTTCCTCAGAACCACACTCCATCCTAGCCAGGTACCCTAGATTTTTTTTTTTTTTAGAGACAGTCTCACTTTGTTGCCCTTGGTAGAGTGCCATGGCTTCACAGCTCACAGCAACCTCCAACTCCTGGGCTTAGGTGAGTCTCTTGTCTCAGCATCCTGAGTAACTGGGACTATAGGCACCTGCCACAATGCCTAGCTATTTTTTGTTGCAGTTTGGCCAGGGCTGGGTTTGAACCTACCACCCTTGGTATATAGGGCCAGTACCCTACTCACTGAGCCACAGGTGCCAACCAGATTTTTTTTTTTAACCTGGGCTTGTATTCTCACTGTTCTTGTAGGGAAAAATCCGAATCCTTTACACAGACTTCTCTGTCTCTTCTCTCCTCATGGGCAGAAGCCTTTTCTGTCCACAATCGTCTAACCTGGAGCTTTTCTCCAAGGGAAGCAGGAATAGCTGATGCCGTCTTGGCACCGAGGAGTTAAGTGGCAGCTCTCAGAAGCCCGTGCTGCCCATCTCTCACTGGCCACCATTCATCTGGGAGTTGCTCAGGTTCAGGGACAGTAGAGTTGAATCCAGAATTCTCTCATTGGCTTTGCAGAAGATACTGTAGTCCACTCAGAGAAAGGAGAGAGCTAATTCACTGGATTAGGGCTGGACAGAGCTTTAAAGGAATACAGTTCAGTTTGCTGTGTCAAGTTCAAAACCCCTCCACATCTTTTCAACTGGAGGTCTAGCTGAGAGCTCTGATCATCTCTGTCCAGGTTTAATGTACTTGTAGGTCTCTTTGATCATGATCACAATCCACCCAGTTTCATCTCCCATTCCCCACACTGAGCTTTCTTTTGTAAGTTGAACAGCTTTCGTTACTGTACTTATAGCATGGTTTGCCCCTCCGACACATACACACATTGGGACATTATCTTCCAACCAGGTGAGCCATCATCCTTGGCTGGGAAAATGCAAAGCTATGTGATCTTATTCCACTGAGTCTGGCAGGAATGTTATACAGGCTGGAATCTCGGGCCCACTGATGCTGTTGGCTTAAGTAACACCCCTTCTCATTTCAGTAGGATATTGTACAGTTCCAAAGATGAGAATCATGATTTCAGAAGCAAGTGAATATTTTTCGGCCCCAAAATTTTGATAAGGAAGGGTTGACACCATCTGAAGATGCTTTAGAAGAGGCTAGTGCTTACAAGAAATGATTTGCAAATATTTTAGATACAATTGCATTCTCCTATACAGGATAACCGAATGTGCTAGGTTTGCACATGAGTTTCAGAAAGGCGCTGTTATGTAATGACAAGTCAACAAAGCCGTGTGCAAACCCCATGCTGTTACTAGAAGCTACAGCCCTGCCTTTGAACATGAGTATGTGCTTTGTAGGACTCCGCAGTAACCGCACATCTACCCAAGGTAGAACTAGGACAAAAAGAGAAAAATTTCTTCCCTGTAAGTGCTTGTCTCCTAAACACAACTTTCCCTTCAAAGTTCAAAAGCACCATCCGAAGAAGGTGCTGGGAAGGGGCAAGCAGGTTTCATGTGCCCGCAGACCCACAGAACTTGCTCTGACACTGTGTTTCCCCTGCAGAGGCCCCTGGTTTTCATGGAGCAGTATTTCCAAGATGCTTCTTCTACCAGATATAGAATATTAGGATCATGTCCAAGGAAATTGATTATGAGAAGAAACCCAACCTAATCCTAAGCATCTATGGAAAGACTGGGAGAGAGGGGCTTAGAGTCAGGCCTGAGAGGACTTCTTCTGTGTGTGTGCGGCAAGATTGCCAGATATTAAAGGATTATATTCTGTTTGTTTAATAACTTTCCACTTTGGCATCAATTAAAAACTTTTATTTTTATCCGATTGGACAGTAATTCAACAACTGAATCCTATAATTATCCATCATTTTTCTCCTCTCTAATTTGAGCATTTCAAAGAGCTCATGCGTGGCGGTGCCTGTGGCTCAGTGAGAAGGGTGTTGGCCCCATACGCCAAAGGTGGTGGGTTCAAACCCAGCCCCGACCAAAAACTGCAAAGAGCTCAGCATATCTTACATCTATCAGATTCAATGCTTTTTCTATACATCTATGGCAGAAGTCTCAATCTATTAGCCTTAGCAGGTAACTCCAAATTTTGGTGCTTTGTAAAATTGGGGTAAGGTCATTCCCTCCCTCCACATTTTCTCTATTGGAGTGCAGCTTTCTCCCTGAGACCTCCCATCTAGTTAGCTTGTTGCAAATTCAGAGTTCAGGCCTGTCAGCCTCTGGTGTGGCCTAGGTTCTATTCTGAGTCTAGGGATAGTCCCCAACCAGCTCCCTGTGCAGGCTTCTTGGTCCCTGTTCATCCTTTCTCCTTTGAGCACCACCAAACGCTGACATCACAGCCCCCCGTGGGGGCATCATAATCCTGCCACCCCAACAATGCAGGGTTCCTGGAGCTGGCAGGGAGGGCACGGAGGGAGTGAGCTGGAGGAGAGAGGATGGGAGTGCACAGGGGGCCCTAGGGGCAAGAGCTGGAGGAAGCAGAGAATGGCAGGCAGACCTGGGGCAATCAGCCATGCCCGTCCTATCAGCACCCACCAAGTGGTGGCCTAGGCTGCTGAGAACTAGATGATTAGGAGAGAGAGGAGCCCCCACCAGCAGGCCAGTCTTCCCCTGGACAGAGACCTCCATGTGAAGTTAATGAAAGTGGAATGGGATCCTTACCATGCGCCCTGTAAATGGGGGAGACAAGACTTTCTTCCAGCAGTGAAGGTAAAGGGTGTCAGGGGTCGCGGGGAATTCTCTGTGGCATGCGGGTGTTGCCCCAGCCTGGCTTTTCAGGCACTGACTAGTTGAAGAAGACAGTGCCTGAAACTCGGGGGAACTGGAACTGCGTGGTAAGATGTAGAGTTTCGGGTTCATTGATTTGCTCTGGGCTTTCAGGCAAGTGCCTCAGACTTCTAAGTAGAACTGGACACCTTCTTAAGGAGTTCTTTGAAGAATGTTAAACTATGGTCCAGGTTTATAGAATTCTAGTTTACACAAATTTTTTTTTTCTAATATCTATCTCATTAACATGGGAATGCAAAGGAAATGCTGTTTAGAGATATGGACCGGCCTGCGATGTTGAGTGTATTTTCAGGGAGCTCTCCAAGTTGGAATCTACCAGGAAACCTCCTGAGTCTAATTCCTGTTAGAAGCACAAGAGGCCATAGGGACAGGAGCTTCAAATCCCCAACCAGGACCCCAGAGAAGCCTCAGCACCTGTGTGAAGTAGGTGCCGATTGCCCCGGGCCCCTCCTCCCCTTTTTCTGATTCCCTCTGAGTTCCCTGCCCTTATCCCATAGGGCTGAGGTCCCTGCAGTACCAATAGCCATCAGTCATCAGCAGATGCTGTCCACAGGGAGGGTACTTGCATTGGGATTTTAAGACAGTGGATTTTTTTGACTTTTTGGTTTTTTTTTTTTTTGTATTAAATCATAGCTGTGTATATTAATGCAATCATGGGGTACAATGTGCTGGTTTCATATACAATCTGAAATATTTTCATCAAACTGTTTAATTTAGCCTTCATGGCATTAGTTATTGTGTTAAGACATTTATATTCTACATTTAATAAGTTTTACCTGTACCCTTGTAAGATGCACAGTAGGTGTGGTCCCACCAATTACCTTCCCTCCCCTCCTCATCCCCCCTCCACTCCCTTCCCTTGCCCCTTTACCCATATTCCTTTACTTAGCTTCTTTTTGGAGGATCTATCCAAGACTGCTAAAGGAGTATTAAAATCTCCAACTACTATGGAGCTGGAGGAAATCACATTACTCATGTCTATTAGAGTTTTTCTTATAAATTGAGGTGCATTCTGGTTGGGTG
>CAUYON010078846.1:0-15175 GCA_963573935.1 Arctocebus calabarensis
GGGTGGGGTCTTGGGGTCTTGGTGTGTGCCACACCTTGTGGGGGCAAAACACGATTGTAAGAGGGTCTTTTCCTAACAAATGCAACCAGTGTAACATGGTTTCTTGTACCCTCAATGAATCCCCAACAATAAAAAAAAAAAAATTGCCCTGGGTGGGGGAAAGAGATACATTCTATGTGACACTACAAAAAAAATTCACAGGAAGAGCCTTAAAAAGTATTCAGTATTAAGTTATAATACTAAAACAATATCTCTTTCCATCTCTAGCCATACATATGGCTTCAGTTTTATTTTTCTCACTTTTGAAGTAAAGAAATTGAACCTTTTTCTGTTAAAATTATTTGTTAAAAATCATACAATCAGGTAATGTCAGTAATTAAATTTGAACCCAAGCCTGTCTGGCCTTGAAATCTGATCTATTTAGCCATTGCAGCATTAATTCTCTGTCAAAAGATTATGTCAGAAACACTTTAGGAACATTTCTGAAGCACAGAATAATTTCCCAAGCCTAAAACAACTGAATGAAAAAGCAGAGAGATTGTGCCTTTACTCAAGGTAGTTAAAAACCAAACATCTACCCTCCATTCCAGAAATAAACAACAAATGTTCTTAGGAACTTCAAGGCTTAGTAACTTAAAAAGAGCAAATAGAGTAGATAAGAATTTCAAATAAATGGGATGGCGCATCTAAAAATGATAATGGATTAAAAATGAAGAAGCATAGTATTTAAAGGGTAAAAGGTAACTTAAAGATACTTGAACTAGGCTGTATTTGGAACCACAATGAAAAATGAAGCCTTAGAAGACAGTGAGGCTGAAATAGTAAGTTATCACGGGATAGATCAGTAAGGACAAAAGGAAATAATGCCTTTGAGGGATTTATACAAAGGAACAATATAATCTGATTAAATTTTATAGACTTTGCTGATTGTCGGTAATTGAGATATTGATTAACAGGTTTTTACAGTAACCTAGTTAAGAGTTGATGAAATATGATAGTAGAAATAATTAGGCAGAAATGAATTTGAGGGACATAGAGAAGAAGACTCAGCACTATTTGATTTAAAATAAACATAAAAGATTAAAAAACTGTCTCTTTTTGGATAATTGATTCCCAATGTCTAGACTGAAAAATAGGCTCAAGGCTTCAATTGTTATAGAGACCAAGAAATATTTCCAAATACGGAGGTAAAACCATACAAGTAGTTTTATATATGCTAATTTTTAATTGATAGTGTAAATTCATGGGGTAGAATGTGATATTTTGATGTAGTTATGCATTGTAAATGATTAAGTCAAGCTAATTTCAATATCCATCACCTTACCTAATTATCGTTTTCTTGATTTTCCAAAAGTAGATACCCAAACAAGTGAACATTCAGTGTTTTTTAGGAAGTTCCTTGGCTAGGAATACAGCTGTGTAAGTTAAATAACCAGAGTTTGGATACAATTTCAAGCAACATATTTCAAGTCTAGGTGATTTTTATAAAAAGGGACTCATTACACAATATTTTAGCTTGCATACCAAAATGGTGCATTGTCCAGAGGAACAGACTCTCAGTTAAGGTTTTGGGAAGAAGTGACTCAGCCTCTATTATGGAACTGCTGAATCAGGAAGCTAATTTTACCCCTGCTAACAACAAAACCACAAGACTTCTGCCATGATTAAAGAGCTGACACCATGACTGCTGAATACACACAATGTTTTCATAACCACCACTCATGGAAGCAAAACAGATGCAATATATTATCTACTCTGTCTTCCAATTTCTGCCTCCCTTCCAAATAAGTCTAACCCGAATCCTTGAAATCTGTGAGAATGCTTCCTTATATGGCAAAGAAGAATTTTTTACAGATTGTGATTCAGTCTATAGACCTTGAGATAAATAGATTGGCCTGGATTATCTAGGTGGACGCAATGCAATCACATGGTTCCTTAAAAGTGGAGAGCATTTTCCAGCTGGTTCCAATCAAGCAGGTTCAACATGATAGGAATCAACCCACCATTTCTAGCTTAAATGTAGATGAAGAAAGATGTAAATCAAGAAATGTGGAAGTCTCAAGGAACTATTTCTAAAGGACACAGTTTCTTCTCAGGAGCCTCCAGAAAGAAACATGGCCCTGCTGATAACCTTGATGTTGCCCAACAAGACACATGTTTAATTTCTAACCCCTAAAACTATTAGAACAAAATTGGGGTGTGTGTGTGTGTGTCTAAAAGACACTTCAAAATGCTTTTCAAATTTTTAATTTAAATTTTTAAAATTTACCATCTTAGCCATTAGAGGGGTCAATAGTGGTTAGGACACCCACATCATTGTGCAGTCAATTTCCAGACTCTTTTCCTCTTAGAAAACTGGAACTCTGTACCCATTAAACAATAATTCTACCTTCCCACCCCCTCCCTGCCAGGGGCAACCACCATTCTACTTTCTGTGTCTATGAATCTGATTACTTTAGAAATCTCACGTAAGTGGAACCACCGTGCTTATCTTATAGTGACTGGCTTATTTCACTTAGCATAATGTCCTCAAGGTTTATCTGTGTTGTAGCACATGTCAGATTTTCTTTCCTTTTTAAAATGAATAATATTCCATTATATATGTGTGTATCAATTGAAAAGAGAATATATATTACATATATATTATATTACACCTGTACACATACTACATGTTTATTCATATATTAGTGGGCACTGAGGTTGTTCTGACTTGTGACTATTATAAACACTTGGATTACAAATTTGTGCTCTATAAAACCACTAAGTTTGTGGAAATTTGTTAAAACAGCAATAGAAATTTAATACATTTAGGTTTTGTTTTAGATTCTATGTGTACACATCTTTTTGATAGTTCGTAAGGCATATTCAGATATCTAGCTGTAAGGGAATCTGATAAATGGACCCTTTAGCTTTTGCATATCTAGTCAGGAAGATGACCCAAAATAGTTTGAATTGATGCTGAAGTGCCAATTGCAGGAGCAAAACAGGAGTTACTGTTGCAAATGTGGTAGCTGCTACCACAAATGTGGACTAAGAATGAAGAGGAACTCCATTTGTCACTGTTCATGGGTTGAAGAGATGAAGCAGTGTCACAGGGTAATAAAGCAGGGGACAAGGACCCAGTTCCTGTGACAAAAGAGTGTTGTCAGAATGAATAGAACTTGAGACAGAGAGAGACAGAGGAGATTAAAAGAGAATGTGGTGTGGAAGTCAAAAGAATGATTTTGTGAAAGGATCACATGGCCAAAAGTATCAGCTAGTATACAGGAGATGAGAAGGGAAAATTCAGGAAAGTAAAGGGCCTGGTGACCTTGGTGAGAGCAGTTTCTGGAATTTGCTGTGAGGTTAGAAGTGAATGGGAGATAGGAATTTTCCCTTTTCTTTATAAACAATATACACCAATAATTGAATATTTCATCCTTGTTTTCTCTCTATTTTAGAGTATTTTAAAACAAGTGATACAATTAGCACATACATGAAAGGAAATCTTATGGAATGATAAGAAAGGGAGTAAGGCCATCCAAGCTATTCAGACAGAGGAGAATTAGTACTCTCAACTCTTTCAGAAGGACAACTGATAGAGCAAGGTCAGAAACAACTTTACACATTAGTGGAAGAATCATCCAGGTAGTAATCTGCTTGAAGGATTTTGTTTTGTCATTTCTCTCTATGAGAAGAGAGGTCTCAAAAGCCACTCTCACTCCAGATGTAGAATTCTCTTCAGTCAGTGGTTCTCAACCTTCCTAATGCCACCACCCTTTAATACAGTTCCTCAGGTTGTGGTGACATCCCAGCCATAAAAATTTAGCAACAAAAATACTTTTATGGTTGGCATAAAAGTGGAACATGAGGAACTGTATTAAAGTGTCACGGCATTAGGAAGGTTGAGAACCCCTGTCTGAAGAGAAGTTTGCTGCAGGCAATTTGCAAGGCACAGAGCGAAGTCAAATTAGTCATTGTAGTATTGGAATAGAGAATAGATGGAATTTTTGGAATAGGGAATAGATGGAATTACCTAAAGCGAGATGAAGATAATTGTTGGTACCATACAATCAAACAGAAAGTGTGTATTTTAAGAATGACCTTTAAACAAAATCAAATAGGAAGGTGACAAGTATTTTGATAAATTTCATTTCAGATCAAAATGGATTCCTTTGGGACTGCTCTCCTCATGGCAATATATGAAAAATACTCTCACATCCCAAAGCGAGAAGACAGACCATTTATTCAGGACATCCAAATGAGGTGTCTAAAATCCCTTTGTGCCCCCTGTCCTCAAACGCCTGGGGACATGAGTTGTATTAGACACAAAAAAGAGAATTTCAACTTTTCTCATGATGAAGAATGATGGTACGTTCTTCTCTCCTACCTTCTAGGAGACACCACAGGGATGGAGCTTTCCTCAAAATAAAACAACACAAAAATCTTTAACTATATTGCAATTTCACTGAGCAGCACCACTACTCAAAGAGTTTCAGTGCAGTGAGGTATCTTTTGTTCCCCTTTATAAGGCTAGGAGTCTAGAAAGAGCTGATCACATCCCGTTTCCAGACTGCACTAGACTTGAGTGAGGGGAGAAGCTTTGTTTTGAATAATTTCAAAATATTGGCTTTGAATACTGACCTGGAAATATTAATTATAGAAAGAAAATGTTTTGTTTGTTTATTTGTTTATTAAAATGACCTGATGGCTTTTTATTATTTAAAAGTGAGCAAGTTAGCTTTGAGACGGGCTAGAGATTTTATTCTAGGGCAGGGAAAGCTTATTCCAAAAGAAAAATTTTAGCAACAGATGTGGAGAAAATTTATCTGCTTTTGTATGATACTGTGAATCTTTCTCTTTCAGTGAATTGTATATATGCAATCAGACAATTAAGTTCTCTGAGTCATTTTAGAAAAACTGGGAGTACTCTGAAGGTGACCTTAGTGATATTTTCACCAATGAGGCACCTAGCACTTCTTCTGGGATGAATTCATGAACTTAATTATCCAACCTTGTACACTAAGCATTTTCCCTTGTTTAAGAACAAAAGTGTATTTAGAGAAAATGCTCTTCATCTCTGACATTTTCTCATATTTTTCTCTTACTAATCGATGTTGATCTTCTCTTGCTAACTACTTTCTTGATTTAAATTGACTTTTCTTGTTTTTAACAATCTCTTTTTCCATATTTCTGATCCTCTCTGAGTTAGGCTTTTGGTAGTTTACCCAGCTCTTCAGACCAAGTGTGTACTGAAGAAAGTGAGTTCCACTGCCCACCACGGTGCTAAGTCACCGACTGGATCAGCCAGCCTTCATGCACCACCCTACAAGTGAAGAATCCCTCACAGAGTATTACCGACTCACAATAATAGACCAGTTGAGGAAAATACAACTAGCAAAATACTATCCACCAGGCCAATAAATAATTTTTACCTTGTCACTTGACATGCTCTCCTGCCTACCTTTACTAAAGAGCTAAAGAGGAGAGGGTGCCCTGACACAATTACTCAATATTCTGTTTTATTGGATTTTGTTTTATTCTTTGATTTAGAAGAAAAATGAAAGGATGGCTCTGATTGTGACATTGTAAGTATTACGAGGAAGATATTTTCTCCAATAGAAGAAATTTATTCTTTAAGCATTTTCCAACATACGGCATTAAACTTTCAAGATTCCTTCGCCTAAATAGTATATTTTGTTCAGTTCATCTGTATTGGGAAGGCACATTTACAGCATTACCAGCCAGGGCACACACACACAAAAAAATGATGGTGTCACTTTGAAAACTGAAGTGTCGGTTAAATTTGCTGTGGAGTTTTTTACATTATGTGCGAGAAGCCATAATTACTGTACTTGTCTTTCATTTGAAATATTGAATTGGTATTTGGGCAGCTTCAACGCACATGAATACATTTCCAGAGTTAGGGAAAGCACTATCTATTCTAAAATCTAACAGTAAAAAGTTGATTTTAGTTTACGATGAGCAATAAATAGTTCCACAGTTTCAAATCTGTGCAAGAGAATGGGAGCCCCTACCCTTTTGTACATTAAGAAAGGGGTCTTTAGTTCCTGACCCTCATGGTGAGCCATCTAGGAATATTTACTTTGAATACGAAAGCAGAAAAACAGGTTTGAGGAGATTTAAGCCGTTTATCATCTCTTCTCCAGAGAGCTTCTTCTTTTGAATTATTTACTTTGTTCTCTTCATTTCCTCATTTTCCACCTGAGGAAGGGGAGAAGGTATTATAAAGGAAAAAAACTAGGGGTCAACTAGAAAGATTATAGAATTTTTTTTTAACTTCTCTCCTTTGTAAAACTCAACATTGCTAGTAGAAGTAAACTACTATACACTTCTGTTCAACATGCCCTTCCCTTTCCTTAAATGTATGATTCATATGTACACACACAGAGAGAGAAACACACACCCAAGGGAAAGTTTATTTTCTTCACTTTTCTGACCCCCACACCATGTCCTGTATGAAATCTACTGTGACTACACCTACCCACCCACCCCTGAAGAACATCCTCACCCTCTGAGCCACCTCCAGAAACTGGTCTCAGTCCATCTACTGCAACTTCACGACTTCTCATGTTGTATCACACAGTGCAGTTTACGTTTTAAAGACGGTGCGTAAGGTGCAAATATGTGTCAATAGATTCTTGAAAATTTGGAAAATCATTTTTGAGGGTATTTATTGTGCCATATTTCAGTAAATCCAGCACAATAAATATTTCAAAAGTTAGACTACACTGTCCTTTATAAGCTGAACAGTTACTACAATAAGGACCTATGTTTGTAACCTAGCATGCTCCGTGGAAACTCTTGAAGCACCATTCAAGAGGCTCACCCTGGGAGAGACAGATGGAGAAGACTGAAGACTCAAGCTCCCTTCTCATTCTCCTGAATTTCATGGCAAGTAAAATTGTCACCATTTATTTAGTGAAATTATTTTCCTCTGTCTGCCTCACTTTGCCTAACTTCTCTTCTTCCTTCCACACTCCTCCCACACGCCAAGTTCTATCATGTCAATTCTATCTGCTCATTCCTATGTACAACTCTTATCTCTCCCATTAGACTTCAGTCTCCCAAGGGCCAGCTCTGGGTCAGAGCTGTATTTTTTTATTCCCAAATACTTAGTGAAGTGCTTAACAAAGAATAGGTACTCAAAAGACAGTTGTAGAAGAAATGTTTGCACTTTCAGAATGACAATATAGTAGTTTGAGAATTATCTGCATTAAAGGTTTATTAGAAAATGATTTTACATTAGAATCTTTGTTAAAATTAAACCTTCTAAGGAAATATATAGAATATGGATGGAAGCAGAAAGGCCATGATTGAAATAGGAGGGAGGGAGAAAAAGGACTGTAGACCAGCAGGATTGTTTCTGTGTGTCAGTTGGAACCGTACCTAAAATGATCAGGATTGCAATTTGAAAATCACTGTCTTAAGGTAATTACTCATTTGTAGATTAGATGTTAATGCCATATGAGGGCATAGATAAAAGAGAACCTTCAGATACAATGTGAGAACCCAGTATAAAAATGAAAAAACTTTAACAAACATAAATTAAAAAAAAAAAAAAAACTTCAAATAGCATAGTACTGGTTTTGTCCTAAATTCTTAAACAAATATACATATCTATACAAAATGTATGTAAAAATACCATGTAACTTAAGATTTTAAAATTATTTGGAAATATATCACCAATAAAAAAGTATTATTTTAGAAAGAGAATGTATAATTTTTTAATTTTATTACATTATATTGTGTTCTAATTTAAATTAAAATAAATAATAAAATTCAATAATGATGAGAAAAGGTATAGTAACTTAGGTCCCATTGAAATATTATCTAATGTTTTTAGCCTCAAGTTTTCTTAGAATCGAGAAAATGGTACATGTGTCTTTTCTGTAGTGTTTCCTTCAGCAACATCAATGATATGCAAAGTGGTTGATCCATCACGCAGTCTGTCCTCTGCATGTGAAATTGAATTGTTTTACTTTGGGAAGAGGAGAGGTTTTCAAGTATACTAATGTTACAAAATATTATTAATAATCTTATCAGGTAAAACTTCTAAAAGCAATCAGTACGGGCAGCACCTGTGGCTCAAAGGAGTAGGGCATTGGCCCCATATACTGGAGTGGTGGGTTCAAAATCAGCCCCAGCCAAAAACTTAAAAGAAATAAAAAGAATCAGTACATACATATATACACACAAGCATCCACACACATGCACACACACATATGTATATGGAAAAATTGTTCTGAAAAATGTTTTTCCTATCCTATAATCCTATATATTTGTAATTTGTAATCAATATATAGGATTATATATATATATATATAATTATAACACATAATATAGGATATGTGTTTTTGTACCATTTTTATGTCATGGCACACTTCAACCTATATTTAAATTTCCATGGCATACTTAAATTATGTTGATAAACAATAATGAGTAAAAAATAATAATATACTTACTATGGTTTGTAGTTTCAAAATATAATATAATATATATTTACTATGGTTTATAGTTTCATTATTTCAAAAATAATTTAATTAATGATCTTTAAAATTTTTCATAGTTGGAAATACTGCTCTAAAATAATAATGAAATTATAATATATGCCTCAGCACCTATTGCTCATTGAGGCATTGTGGCGGGCACCTGTAGTCTCAGCTACTGGGAGGCTGAGGCAAGAGAACTGCTTAATCCCAAGAGTTTGAGGTTGCTGCAAGCTGTGATGCCACAGCACTCTCCTGAGGGCAACATAATGAGACTCTGTCTTAAATAAATAAGAAAGTATAATATTGTAAAAGCCATTAATCAGTAACATAGCCATTTATTTTTATTATCAAGTAATATGTACTGCACATAATTGTATGTGCTGTATTGTATACACTAGTGGCAGGGCAGTGGGTTTGTTTGCATCAACAGCACCACAAACACTTAACCACTGTGCTACAACATTATGATAGCTATGATGTCACTGCTGATAGGAGTTTAGGAGTTTTTCAGGTCCATTAAAATCTTATGGGACCACAGTAATATCTGGGGTCCATCACTGATCTGATCATTGTTATGCAGTGACTGTCTGTACATCATTATGTTACTCTATCCAATGATAATGTAGTTGTGCTCCAGATTCACTAATAATCAATTAGAAAGCATGGGAAAATGCTGTTCATTGTAAAGTGTGTCTAAGAATTATTTTATGGATACTGCTATCCATAATCATTTTCACCCACTTACATCCTTTGCCTTCATTAGACTCGGTAGGAACCCTGTACTGGAATCACACGTCTGTTTCTGTTTCCCGGAAGAGCCAGTGGTCCTCCTCCCTCTTTTCAAAAGGAAAATGCTTTCTTTCTTTTAAAAATGGTATTTTTTAACATGATTCTAATTAACTCCTTCATGCAGCTGAAAAGAAATAAAAATACTTTCTCGGGGTCTACTTTCTTTCTTTTCAAAACAGCATATTCTGTAGCGCGTGGGTTCCATTGTTGCCAATTAGTCACACCCTTCCCAGTTCTGGCTTACATGACTCAGAAGCACAGCTTTTATTGTGTATATTTGAACACTTTCATATTATTGTGAAAATGTTTAAATGTAAGAAAGGAAAAAGGATAGCATAGTAGACAGATCATATACTAAACACCTAATTTCAGTATATATATAAAAGTTTGCTAATCTTTCCTCTATTTTCCACATTTTTTCTTCTGTATTTTATAGCAAAATGTTGACTCCTCATTTCTCCCATAAAAATTTTACCATGTAATATACCTTTTTAAAAAGTTGGTCTTTTTTAACTAACTGCAATACCATTTTCACACATAATCAAGCCAAAGGTGCTTATTTATGTTAACTGATACTAGTCTGTGTCCACGTAGTCCTGATTGTCTCTAAAGGATATTTTTGAGTTTGGTTTGATCACATGAAGATCCACATCAGGCCAACGTATTGCATTAGGTTAAAATGTTCCTTCCGTGTTTCTTTTAATCTCTAATGTCCCAAACCCTTGTTATTTATCACAGCACTTATTTCTTGAAGAGTATCTCATTTGCCCCCCAGAACTTCCCACAGTCTAGATTTGGCCTATTGTTTCTTCCCTGGGTCATTTAACATGTTTCTTTAGCCCCTGAATTGCCTATAAATAAGGCAATGTGTACTTATTACATCATATCAGGAGTTACATAATGCCTGTTTGCTCCAGTTTCAGAGATGTTAATATTAGTCAGTTTGTTCAGGTATTTTCAATGTAATCTACCCTTACACTTCCCCAGAGTTGCATATATTTGAAAAGTTTCACTACTTCTACATTTATTAGCTGGAATTTAATTGTCTAAAGAATGACCTTCCCATGCTAAATACTCTGGGGATCTCTGAAATACAGTTTCATATGATAAAAGCATAAGAAATGCTGGGTTCTTTATATATGAATCTTGATTCTTACCATTTATTTAATTTTGTAATAACTGATTGGTCCTATCCTATAATAGCAATACCAAGATTACGAACGTCAATAATACTACTGAGTGCAGCTGATGGTTTGTCATATTTTTCTCTTAAGATTCTTTTACTTTAAACAATTAAACTTTTCTATTTCAAAAGTTTTTTGCAGAAACGAGTAGCCATGTACATAAAATGTTTCATATTCATATCATTGTTATATTTGAGTAGCTTGTTAGAAGTTAGATTTATCCGTAATTTAGCTAGATATTGCAATTTCAACAGTGATTTACCGTTGTGTATTTCCACCAGGAATGAGGGATAGATTGTTTCCCTGTGAAGCAGAATTACAAGCTTAAGATATTAACAAACTTTTAAATGTTTTGAATTTGAAACATGAGATTTTGAATGCAAGCAGTCTGAATTTGTATTTTTGTTATAATGGGCTAGATTGAGATTTCTTTTTATGCTCTTGTGAGTATTTGCATTTCCTATTTGATCAATTGTGTATTTTTATATTATACCCATTTTTAACTGGTCTTCTCAATATTTAAAAACATTTTGTTTATTAGGAATATTAAGCCTTTTTGATGTAAGTGATAATACTTTTCTTCTTTTTGTTATTTTTTTAATGATAGATTTAGTTTTTTGATTGTTTTGTAGCTAAATCTTTCAATCTTTTTCTTTATGGATTCTTGCTTTTAAATCATTAAAAAGTTTTCCACATTCCCTGATAGAAAGCAGATTTTTATTATATTACATGGTTTTTATTATATTTCATTTTTATATTTAAGATGTATTGATATTTATCCTATTAGATAATAGGAAGAATTTTATAATTTTCAATTTGGATATCCAATTGTTCTAGCACTATTTTCTAAAACAACCTTCTTTGTCCCTAATTTTATTATAAATTAAAGTCTACTATGGATTTAAATTTATTTTGCAATCTTCTTTTATGTACAATTTGTCTCTGCGTGTATCAATGGCCCATTTTCTAATATAGAGAGCCATGTGATACACATTTTATTTATCTTAAAAGCCTTGTTTTCATTTTAAAATATCTAATTGGCAAAAATGGCAAAGGAGCGACCACAGAGGTGATATTGAGCAAAGAGATATGTGCACTTTTTCTAGGATGAGATTCCAAACTTAATTGTCTTATCTCATGAGACAACAGCCTGGAAGGCCATTCCAGAAAAAGAGTCTTGAAATTGCTTTGAAAGGTAAACTAGACACTGGCCTCGGTGCATAGATTCCCAAGAGGAGTACCTCAAAGATGATGGTAGTGATATTCAGCAATGAGCTACGTAGCACTTTTGATGAGTTTATGAACTTTGCTGTAAGACCTTGTATAGCCAACAGATATGAAATAAGTGCCTCTATGGTTATTACAGCATTGTTCACAATAGCCAACAAAGGAAACACATGTTAACACTTACGTCATAAAGTTATAAAACCATATTTTTGCTAACCTTTTCTATGTTTAGATATGATTAGCTAAATGAATACATAGCATTGTGTTACATTTGCCTATATTATTTAGTATAATAACATGCACTATAGTTTATACCATCTAGCCTAAGTGTGTAGTAAGCTACACCTCTGGGCTTGCAGAAGTTACACTCTATTATGTTTGCACAATGACAAAGTCACCTAACAAGTCATTTCTCAGAAGGTATCCCCACTGTTCAGTGATAAATGACTATTAGTTATAACATTGTGTTTCAAGCTAACAATATCAGTCATATGTAAAATCTCTACAATTTCACTCCCCCCCAAATATTTTATATTATTGACATACCAATTAATGTACTTCTGTTTTGTGCATCTAGTAAGAAATGGCTATAGCCTTACCTTTTTTTTAATACTTTTGACTTTTAACTTTCATACTAGAGTTAGAAATTATTTATATACCATTACAGAATTAGAGTATTCTAAATTTGACTGTAATTTACCTTTATCATTGAGTTTTATTTTCATATGTTCTCATGTTGGTTTTCATATCATTTTTTAATTCTGTGAAGAATTCCCTCTAATATTTATAGTAAAGCAGGTCTGGTTCTGATAAACTCCTTCAGTTTTTGTTTTTGAGGGAATAGCCTTCTCTCTCCTTAGTTTTGAAGGACAGTTTTTGCTGGCAACAGTATTTTGGTGAAAAGTTTTTGATTTTCTTTCAATTGGTGCTTTGAATATATTACCTCTCCATCTCCTGCTTTGCAGCTCTTTTTTGAGAAGTCTACAGATAGCCTCATAAAGATTGCCTTATATGTGACAAGACTTCTCTTGCAGCTTTCAAGAACTTTTGACATTTTGATTATGTTTCCCTGAGTTTTCTTCTATAAGGTTGCTGTTGATTGAGATGGTTTGAGCTTCATGAATCTAGAGGTCTCTGTCTTTCCTAAGTAGTTTCAGCCAGTATGAATTTAATTCAATTTTTGGTCTTTCTCTTCCCTTCCTGAAATTTCCATAATTTGCATATTTGTATGTTTAATAGTGTTTCATGTTTCATGTATACCTTATACTTTCTTCACTCTTTTATTCTTTTTGTTCCTCTAAAGGCATGATTTTAAACTATCTGTATTGAGTTTGCTAATTTTCTTTTCTGATTAAGTCTGCTTTGAAGTTCTTTGGTGAATATTTTAGTACCTTCTAAAACATTCATCTCCATGATTCTGTTTGTTCTTTTTATGATTTCTATTTCTTTATTAATATTTTTATTTTGTTTTGGCATGATTTTCCTGATTTTATTTAGTTGACTGTGTTTTCTTGCATTGCATTGAATTTCTTTAAAATGGTTCTTATAAATTATTTTTGAGGCAATTTATAGTTATCTATTTCTTATTTCTTTTCATTTTTTGAGTTAGTTTCCTTTGAAAGTGTCATATCTGCCTAATTCCTCACCTTGCATGGTATCTGTACATTTGAAAGAATAATAACCTCCCCAAGTCTTTACAGACTGGTATAGGTAGGTAAAAGCATTCTCTTGTCCAGTCCCCACTGAATGGGATTCTGGTCAAGTAACGTTGGAGCCAGATCCCATGGCTGCTGTTGGTACACAGTGGGATCCTTAGTTGCAGGCCTATTACACTGGCCTATAGTATCTGTGCATCCTGCCTAAAGGACTGAGCTGGGCTGCCTCCAGAACCTTCATCACTGAGAGGAGCCCTGGGATGAGGGTTTGCTTTAGGATTCAGAGACAGTGGCCCTCTTACCAGACATACAGATAAGTGTTTCCTCCAATTCCCCGAGAGAGTGCCCAACAGGTCACTCAGTAGCCTCTGATCAGGGAGTATTGCCCTGGATTGTGGCTGAGAGAGGTTGGAACCAAATCGCAGAGATACCTGAAGGACCAAAGTCAAGACCAGGCCTGCAGGCTTACATCAGGGTGCTGGGGTGGGGGAGCAGTGGGGAGGACCGGCACACACAGGTGTTCTCGGTGAATCATTAGATAATGAAGACTACTCTCAAATTGCAGGTAAAAGGGGATAGAGTTGAGTTTTGGAATCATTTCAGGACTGAGGTCAGCAAGCCTCCTCTGGTGACCTGGATTGGCATGGACCTTTCAGATCCCTTTGCCAGGAGAGCTATTGTCAGATTGTAGTCAAAAGAGCTTTCTAGTTTTGTCAGGGCCATTTCAGCGTCCACAGAGGAACAGAGGTTGACAGGTCTGTAACTTGAAGCATGAGTGGGTATGACTCCTCCCAGATGTCCAGCAAATGGTTCTGGTAGCAGGACCAAGGTCAAATGGGGTGGTAGCCAAGTTCACAGGGAAATGAACAGTTTCCAGATTAGGAGCTGCAACAACCCTTGGTGATCCTACCATCTGGGCTTCATGGCTCTGCCATCTCAAAATGTTCCTCCTAGGCCTCGGGCCAGGCTGAGGTTTCACAACCTCCTACCTGCCTCTCAAAGCTCCAACAAAGGCACTTTTGTCCATGAATGGCTAAAAAATTTGCTTCTATAGAGGGAAATAAGCAGGGAAACTTCTATTCTGACATCCAACTGATGTCACTATAACACTCTCAACCCCTCTCCCAGTAGTCTTTTTCCATATTCTCCAGGCTATTCTTATATGATTTTTCTGAATGAATTTTAAAATCAACTTATTTAGCTTCCAGAAAAAAAATGCAGTTTTTATTTTAATCAAATTATGTTTATAAATTTAATATAATATAATTGATAGTCTATAAAGTTTGAATATTAAAAATATTCTTTCAAAATAAAGAATACTTTTCTTGTGCTTAGTTCCCTTTTATTCACTTAACTCTTGTTCCTTTCTTGATTGTTATATTGAATTCTTTATTTGTTGTTTTTGTAACCTCCCACATTGCCTGTTATTTTGTTGTTAGTGTTGTTGTATATAGACTTTTTTTTCCCCATCATATCATTTAACTGGTTATCGTCTTTAAATACCCTGCTTTTAATGAAACCAAATTTTCTCTAATCACCAACAGTTCTGTATTCGATCATTAGTGAAGGTTCCTGGAAAGTCACGGGTTAACATAGCTGTTCTATGTTATTGAATTTTTTCATATTCATTATGCATAATTTTTAAACATCCAAATTGTATTTTTTTTTGTTTTTCGTAGAGACAGAATCTCACTTTATCGCCCTCGGTAGAGTGCCGTGGCGTCACACAGCTCACAGCAACCTCCAACTCCTGGGCTTAGGTGATTGATTCTCTTGCCTCAGTCTCCAGAGTAGCTGGGACTCCAGGTGCCTGCCACCAGGCCGGGCT
>CAUYON010078849.1:0-14235 GCA_963573935.1 Arctocebus calabarensis
ACCTCTTGGGGATGGGACACAATTATAAGAGGGACTTTATCAAACAAATACAATCAGTATAACCTAATTCTTTGCATCAATGGATCCCCCCCCCAAAAAAATGAGGCCATAGCTCAGTGGGTAGGGCGCCAGCCACATACACCAAAGCCAGCAGGTTCAAACCCAGCCTGGGCCAGCTAAAACAACAATAACAACTGTGACAACAACAACAACAAAAATAGTCAAGCATATGGTGGGAACCTGTAGTCCCAGCTACTTGGGGGGCTGAGGCAAGAGAATTGCTTAAGCCCAAAATTTGGAGGTTGCTGTGAGCTGTGATGCCACAGCACTTTACTCAGGGAGACAACTTGAGACTCTGTCTCAAAAAATATAAATAAGTATAAATCAGTCTATAACCTGTTTGTGTTTCTTAATATCTTCTAACTGAAACGTGGGATTCTACATTAAAGACAACATGAGAAAGTGTTCCTAAATAGTATGGGACCACAAAATGTTTTCGCTGGTTGCCAAGCTTGGCATCTTCTAGAGTAGTGTGCACTCAAGACTCTCTTAGCTTGGGCATTTTGAGGTAGCCTCCTTTCAGCTCCAACAGCTTCTTAGATTTGCTATAATCTTTCACAACATGGACCTATGTGTATAAACTTGTCAGATAATGACAGCTTCCATTTATGAAGCTTGTAATTTTTAGAATTAAATACTCGATGTACATTATCTCTTTTAATTATTGGAACAACCCACACAAAGCAAGTCTCGAAGTGATAAGCAAATAAATTTAGATTATACAGTTAACCTTTCATGAATGAATAGATGGCTATTCATTCGACAGATATTTAGCGAAGAACCTACTTCCTACCAGGTACTGTACTAGGCCCTAGAGATAGACAGTGCCAGCCCTTACAGCACTTACACTGTGAAGAAAGACAAAGACTACACTAACCACAGTACAGGGTTATGCTTGTTATGCTTGTTATCACAGGGATATGGCCATGAACCACAGGAACTGTATGAAAGGCCGTGGCTTTAGGAAGGTTGAGAATCACTGTATTGGTGGGAATCTAATCTGGTAGGCAAGGAAAACCTCTCTGAAGAGGCAAATGGTAATAGTTCAGCTAATAGGGAACAGAAAGTATTCCAGGAAAATAAACTGAAGCGTTATATCTGCAAGACTGCAAGTGAGAGGGGAGCTGGCTGATTAAAGGAAATGGAAAACGTGTGTGTGTCTGAATCATAGTATTGTTGGGAGAGAGTGGGCAAACTCAGCCAGCTGCTCACTGAGCCAAGTTAAGAACTTAGACCCTTGGACACCAGTGCCACTCTTGACACCTAACCCCAAAGCCTGCAGAAGTTTAGTAAGAATTCCGATTAAACTGCCTTTTCCTGGTGTCCCAAAAGCCAGAAAGAAATGGATTTCTCGTGTCAGGGTGCACAGGTCTGTAATTTTGAATAGCAAGGGTGAGGTTTTGAATATTGCCATTTCTGGAAGTTAGGACTTTCCATAAACAACAATGCATTGATTCTGAGAAGTGAATTCCAGTGGGTTATAAGGGAATCCAGAGGGAAAACATCTGGTGGCTTTTCAAGTTGTTGATTTTTTGAAACAACTTGCTGTCAATGTTTCCTTATGGATGAATGTTTTAAGGTTCAAGTTTTAGTTTATATTACTGCTCTGTGAAAATTATTCTTGCTTTTAGAAGTGGCCCCTTTGAGAACTGACACTGTGTATCAGTAAAAGGATCATATTCAGCCATTTAGGCATCCTTAATCTAGAGAGAGGGTTTAATTTCTAATGATAATCTGATCCTTTTTTACAAGCAATCTTTTTTTAACCTGAAAAGTAAAAAGTGTACTTACCATATAGAGTTGTAAAATGTGTTACCATCAAAAAATGATTAAAACAACGTTCATAGAGGATACCAACATATTTTCCAGAACATTCAAGATTGAATCTTTATTTTGCCCTGATAGTAAGTGAATAAAACAAATACTACAAATGCTCAAGGCAACTGTGGGGAAGACCAGGAAAGTTCAATCATTAATCATATTGTGAAACTAGACACAGCAGAAAAAGAATTGAAACAAAACTCACTGAACCAAATATAATCCATATTGGGAAATAGAGATTTGCGTAGTCAGATGTGAGATTGAAGTGATATTTATTTTTCTGTGCTATATCTTGACCGAAAATAGATAGCAATGGTAAACAAAATATCATACATTTTCTTTCTGGATCAGGAACTTGAGAATTAAAGACATATGTTTCATGTATTAAGCACTTGTCACAGAGTTTATATAATTCAGAGAATAAAGTGTAGCAATCATTCACATTGTTATAGTTAAATACTATATGATGAAAATTAAATAAAGGAATGGATTTATACCCTGAGGGTTTGTAATGTATAAAATAAAATGAGAAGCCTAACCTGAGGTTATTGGAATAACAAAACACAGGATAAATGAATTCTTCAAAGATTTCCATCAATCAGCTCTAAAAATTTTATCTTGAAAATTTCTTTTATTTGCGATTCAGGATTTCTCATAAAAAGTTTGGTTCGTGATAGAAACATCATTAATGTAGAAGAGCTTGATAAATTTGGGGCTTGTCACAAGTAGATTTCCTTTGTAATTTCTGATAGTTGTGGATTTAAGGGAATCAGGCCCCGAGATCTATTTGCTTTGCTCGCTCATCTGTGATGGTCCCTAAGACTCTTTCCCTTTCCCTTTCATTTATCTCTTCTCCAATTCCTTCTCCAAATCTTCCCAGAAGTGTTTGCAAGCTCAAGCCCTGGGTAAGGATACATATCTCCGGCCCTGGACGGCACCCACCTGGAGTTGGGTTCCACGCACATCTCTGGGACTACTCTTCCCAGCTTCCATAACGCCATTTCCTGGCTCAGCCTTCACTCTTCGCTTCCCTCTCTCTTGTCCTTCCCCAGGGTTGGGTTTTCCAGCATGGCTGGACACCATCAGACTTTTCCTATATTCATTTAGCAGATATTTACCAAGGGATTGACAACATCGGACGTGCTTTTGGAAAGATCGCTCTGGGCGTGGGGAGAGATTCCAAGAACTTATCCATCTGTGGCCATTGCGGGAGCCCCAGCGGGAGGGGATGGTGACTTGAAGCACAGTAGTGGTAAATAAAGTAGGGGTTCACAGCCCCTTGAAGGGGTACGTATCCCCCTTTCCTACCTGAGCATGAATTTCCACACTTTCAGGAAACATCTCTATAGATGAGTGACTGGCTAATGTAGCTGAGTAACTTGAGGAAAGGATTTAAACCCTCCATGCCTCTGTTTCTTTATAAAGTGAGCACATCTAACATGAATTGCTTCGTGGGATTACTTTAAGGCTTAATTGAGATAAGCTTTAACAAAGTATTGGGCGCAGTGAATGCACTACTGCTGAGTCTACAATTGAGTCTGTCTTAATCCACAATTCTGAACACTCTGCTCTTTATGCCTTCATCTATATTGATTCTATATTAATTCGCGTTCATGAAACAGAAGTAATTAGAGAGCTAGGAGAACTCTCAGGAATCATCTTGTCTAATGCCGTTACTTACAGATTAGAAATGCAGGCACAGTGCTGGGGAGGTGACTTGCTCTGGCTAGTTTATTAGTCCTGCAGCCAGAACTAGCACCTGTGTCCCCATCTCACTGAGCTATGCCATACGTTCATTGTGTCTGCTCAAATAAAATGTAAGCAACAGGAAGTCACAACTCCTTTTCTGGTGATTTCCTATGGCTTAAAAGGAAACTTTGGGCAGCCACATGTAAAAGACTGGAGTAGGATCCACACCTCTCGCCACTCACAAAAATTAATTCCCTGTGGATAAAAGACATAAGGTGTGAAACTATAAAAATTCTAGAAGAAAATGTTGGGAAAACTCTTGTAGATATCAGCCTAAGGAAAGGATTTATGAAGAAGACGCCAAAAGCAATCACAGCAACAATAAAAATAAACAGGATGTGATCAAAGTAAAAAGTTTCTTCACCGCTAAGGACACAACCAATAGAGTAAAATACTCAACCTACAGAATGGGAGAAAATGTTTGCATGCTATACATCCAATAAAGGACTGATAACTAGAATCTACAAAGAACTCAAGCAAATCAGCAAGAAAAAAGTCAAAAAAAATCATTAAAAACTGGGCAAAGGACGGCTCAGCACCTGTAGAACAGTGGTTACGGTGCCAGCCACATGCACTGGTTGGCGGATTCAAACCCAGCCCGTGCCACCTAAACAACAGTGACAACTGCAACAGAAAAATAGCCAGGCACTGTGGGGGGGGTGCCTGTAGTTCCAGCTACTGGGAAGGCTGAGGCAAGAGAATCGCTTAAGCCCAAGAATTTGAGGTTGCTCTGAGCTGTGATGCCATGGCTGTCTACTGAGGGCAACATAGTGAAACTCTGTCTCCAAAAAAAAAAAAAAAAATGTGCAAAGGACAGGAACAGAAATAAACTTCTTTCTTTCTTTCACCAGGAACAGAAACAAATTTTCTTTCTTTCTCTCTTCCTTCTTTCCTTCCTTCCTCCTTTCTTTCTTTCTTCTCCCCCCTTTTTTTGAGACAGAGCTCACTCTACCACCTTGGGTAGGCTAGCCTGGTGTCATAACTCACAACAACCTCCAATTCTCCTCCAGCTCAAGCCATCCTCTTGCTACAAGCCTCCTGAGTACCTGGGACTACAGGCACCCACCATGACACCCAACTAGTTTTTCTACTTTTTTAGTAGAGACAAGGTCTCACTCTTGCTCAGGCTGGTCTCAAACTCTTGAGCACAAACAATCTGCCCACCTTGGTCTCCCAAAGTGCTAAGATTATAGGTGTGAGTCACCAAGCCTGGCCCTAATAGAAACCTTGAATAAAGATAGTCTAATGGCCAACAAACACATGAAAAATTACTCAACATCTCTAATCCTCAGGGAAGTGCAAATCAAAACCACAATGAGATATTACTTAACTCCAGTGAGAATGGCTTTTATCAGAAAGTCTTATAACCACAAGTGTTGGCATGGAGGCAGAGAGATAGGAACAGTCATACACTGTTAGTGGGACTGCAAACTAGTACAACCTCTGTGGAAAGTAGTACAAAGATACCTCAAACAACTAAAAGTCAACCTACCAGTTGATCCAGGTATTTATTCAAAAGAAAAAAAAAGACATTTTATAAAAAACATATTGGTCCTCACAAGTTTACAGCAGCACAGTTTTCAATTGCAAAGATGTGGAAACAACCCAAGTGCCCATTAATAAACAAGTGGATTAATAAAGTGTGGTATATGTACACCATGGCATAAAAAATGTGGTTTAGTATCTTTTTAACAACCTGAATAGAACTGAGGACCATTATTATAGGTAAAAAAAAATCTCAAAAATGGAAAAACACCACATGTACTCAATACTAAGTTGGAACTAATCGATCAACACTCATGTGCACACGTGGAAGTATAATTCAGCAGAAATCGAGTGGGTGTGGGGGCGGAGGAGGGGTTGGGTAAATTCACACCTAATGGTACAATGTGCATATTCAGAGTGAAGGGCACACTTAGAACTTTAACTTAAAATGTATAAACCCAAAGTAGGTAAGCAAAATGTGAATACCCCATAACATTCTGAAAAAAGTTTTTTTAAAAAGGAAGTTTTGCACCAAAATGCCCGATGCTATATTGGTAAGGTCAAAATGCTACCTGATACTTTCTTAGAAATTATATTCAATGGATTTAGAGGCTAAACCATTTTCAATTCTTGCTCATACAATGAGAGGTTTAAACATCCTACATAATTAATGGTCTATCTGATGATTATCTTACCGGGAGTTCAAAGTCTTTTTGAAATAATGATTTACCATTCAGTATCAAACTATTTCTTGGGTAATGATGAGAGTTGTGATAATATGTATGGTTAGGGTACCACTGGGTGTGTTCATCTGGGTGCTGAAATTGGTTCTTCCTATTTACTGGGACTACATGAAAGAATCAGGTTCATTTGTCTCCTTAGTTCTTAGTCCTCCTGTGAAACTGGTGTCGTCACAAAACACATGAGTGTGGATCCCACTGCACAGGTGGAGAAGCTATCTCCAAATATGTTTAAACTGTTCAGGTTCCCACCACGTGACAACAGAAGGAACAGTGGGGACTTTTTCCTTCCGGAACACTATTTTTTTTTAAATCTTACATAATGTGTTCTCTTCTTTGCCTTTTTTTCTCATCTCATAAATCTAAGCATCCTTTTATATAAAGGAAACTCTCTCTTGAAGAGATACCTGTGCTCCCAAGTTCATTGCAGTGTTATACAGAATAGACAAGAGATGGAAACAACCTAAGGGTCCAATGATGGATGAATGGATAAAGAAAACGGGATGTGTGTGCGCGTGCACACTGGACTATCAGTCAGCCATAAAAAAAAAAGAAGGTAATCCAGCCATTTGCAACAACATGGATGAACCTTGAGAGCAGTGTGCTAAGTGAAATAAGTCAGTGAGAATAAGACAAATACTATATGATCTCACTTAGACGTGGATCCTAACGAGTTGAGTTTGTAGAAACAGAGTCCAGTGGTGCTTGCCCAGGGTCTGGAGAGAGGTGAAAATGGGAGATGTTGGTTAAAGGGTACAAATTTTCAGTTATAAGATGAATACATTCTGGGGTTCTAATGTATGGTATGATGGCTATAGTTAATAATATTATACTGCATGACACACCTTTTGGAGGTTGGACACAATTATAAGAGGGACTTCACCTAACAAATGCAATCAGTGTAACCTGGTTCTTTGTACCCTCAGTGAATCCCCAACAATTAAAAAATATATATATACTCAATATTTGAAATTTGCTAAAAGAGTATATGGTAAGCGGCATCACCACACACACAAAAATGGTAACTGTGTGAGGTGAGGAATGTGTTAACTAAACTTGATAGTAGCAGTCATTCACAATACATATGTATATCATATCATCACATTGAATACTTTATATTTATCCGATTTCATTTGCAGTTACATCTCAATAAAGCTAGAAAAATACAAAAATAAAAATTTAAAAATTCAAAAACTTAAGAATTCTTAAATGGCTTGATTGGAATCTTAGAATGTTTACTTTCCTCTGACCCCCATCAAGGAGATATACTTCACTGGCTCATTTACTTAGGGCTTGGAAACTTTGAGTTGACAGTTTTGAGACTCTCAGTAATGAAATAAACATATTCATAGTGTCCACTTGGAATACTTGTCAACCACAGTTCACTACACCATTTTTAAAATTATTATTCATATATCTGTTCGTACACCCCTGGGCCCCTCTGTCATTCTTATTCTCACTCAATTTTTAATTCAATTCTTTTTAAGTTTCTTTTCCTTACTGGTATTTATTAATTTCTCCTGATGAAACTTGCTTGTTCAAACAATACTTTCACTACCCCCTCCTAATTATAATGCCGACTAAAACAGGAAAATGAACTTACTCTCATCTTATTCTTCTAATGCCTAAATTATGGAATACCCTATTTAATAGAATTTTAGCATAGGGAATATCCATAGAGAACATAACAGATACAATCCACTTTGGAATAACTAGAACACTTTATGAATGGGTCATTTTAATTCTGTAAAGAAGTTTTATTTCATTTGTCAGAAAAAGTTGTCAAAGCCTTGGAAATGGGCAAGAGAGATGGGTACCAAGTATCTGTTAAATCAATGCTGAAATTGTCTATCAGATTCTCTAGGTATTATCTGATTCCATGGGGTGTGCACTTTTGATAGCTTTTGGCAAAGCCATTTTACACATCTGCAGTGATAGAGTTTTATACTTGTAGAAAACTATGATAATGCAAATGTTTCTTGTCTATAGCAAAACAAATGATTTCTCTTCACAAATGGCAAATGCATTTCTGCAGTAGAGAACACAAATATCTGTAAGCTCATTTCTCATTTGAATCAGTTTAAGTATCTTATTGGTTTTCTCATCAATCAGTGGATTAAATAATATCTTTAACAGGTGTTCACTTTGCATTTATATGGGAATTATTATTTTGCCATTTTGAAAATTATGCTTTAGCACAACTTTGTTCTGAAAAGTTTCTCTAAAATCTGTTAACTGTTTTTCCATCCCTAGTAAAAGGGGTGGAGTATAATTTAATACAGTACACATTATCACATTTTTAAGTATTTTGCAATGTTTTAGGGGGTTTATGACAGATTGTAATTATGGGAGAGAAGTGGTAGTGTAATCATTATGAACGGGAGTTTGGAATCAAAGTTCCTGGCCGACAATTCTGGTTCTGCCCTTTTCCCGCTGTGTACTAGCTGGCTAGTTACTTATCCCCTTTGAGTTTCAGTTTCTTCATCTTTAGTATGACTTTGGTGTGAGAACTAAATGAATAAATATAGGTAAAGCACTTGGCATAGTTATATATTATTTTATTATGATTTGTATTGTAAACAGTTGAGGCTTATCAAGTATCACAGGTGCTTTCAACTTCCAAATGCTCGGTTTTGTAATGAGGAATAGAAAACCTTTCAAAGGAGAGGATCAATTATTGTTCACCCAGGGCTGGGTGAGCAAGTCTGCCTACTTTAGGGTTCAGTGAACAGGAAGGTCCTTGGGCTCTTACCCTGAGCTACCTTCCAACTTGGCCTTTGGAATGTTTGTAATGTGTTACATTGGCTAGTCTGAACTACAGTTCCGAGAATTCTCCTTGTGTATTTCCAGTTAAAGTGGGTCAAAGGGAGATTCCTGCCAGATTTTTGTGCTGCAGAAGGGAGGCAGTGTCTGTGTCGTGGTTGACACTTCTTGCTGGTGTGAGGCAGCAGCCTACAGATGTGCTACCAGCCCTTGAATCTTCCTTCAGTTTTTCTGAAGGTGGGTGTGTTTAGTTCCTTGACAAAGGTCCTGACTTCTGCAGAATACACTTCTCACCAAAAACAGACATCAGTTTCAGTCCATCCAAGTGAACTGAAGACAGCAGACACCCAGCCTTCTGTCTGCCCAGTGAACTTGAAGCTTACACAGCACCCATGATTGCATGAGCCAATTCCCTTTAGTAAATATCACCTACTGATTCTACTTCTCCTGTGAAATCTAATTGATGCAGAATTTAATATTGAAAGTAGGGAAGCCAAGAAAAGTGTATTCAATTATCTATCCATTTATTCAACACAAATGAATTCACACTATACAAATAATTATATAATCGGGCCTTATCACCTAAAAATGTATCATGAACATCTTGTTCTCTGTGTCGCATCCATTATAAATGGCTAGATGATCCCTTGTGATTGTGCTCTATAATTTACTTAGTAAAGTACCTAATATGAGCATTCTTGTTATTTCCGATGACAATACCACAACAAACTCTTCTAGACACAAGTATCTGCATACTTTTATTTTTTTATAAGTTTATTAAATCATAATTGTGTACATTGGTGCAATCATAGGGCACAATATGCTGACTTCCTATACAATCTGAAATATTTTGATCGTACTGTTCAACATACCCACATGGCATTTTCTTAATCACTACATGAAGACATTGATGTTCTACATTTAAAAGTTTCACCAGTACCCTGCTAAGATGCACTGTAGGTGTGATCCCAACAATTGCCCTCCCTCCACTTATCCTCCCCCCTCACCTCCCTTTCCCTTTTTCCTGTATTCTTGTGCTATAATGGGGTTTTAGCCTTCATATGAAAGCTATAGATTAGCTTCATATTAGGGTTGAGTACATTGGATACTTTTTCTTCCATTCTTGAGATACTGAATATGCATCCTTTTCATCAGCACATAAAATAATTCTCCAAAAGATTACTTCAATGCCTCAACAAATTCAAAAAACTTAAAAGCATACCACATATCTTCTCAGACCACAACAGAATAAAACCAAAAATCAATTCCAATAGAAAAATTAAATTTTATACAAAGACATGGAAATTAACCTACTGTTTATTGATTATTGGGTCAATTATTAAGTACAGAGTAGAACTAATGGAAATGGAAAACAAAAATCAATACAAAAGATCAATGAAACAAAAAGTCGGTTCTCTGAAAAGATAAACATAATTAAAAGATATCTTGCTATACTAACCAGAAATTAACATTTAGAACAGAAGGGACCTGAATAGCTCAATCAGAAATGAAAAAGGAAATATTACAACTGATGCCACAGAGATCCAAAATAATATCTGTGAATACTATGAAAATCTCTACACACATAAACTCAAAAACACAGAAGAAATGGAAAAATTCCTGGAAACACACAACTTCACAAGACTCAATCTGGAAGAAACTTAAATAGAAATCTTGTACAGACCACTATCAAGCAATAAGATTGAAGCTGTAATGAAACAGTTTACACACACATAAAATGCTCCAGACCACATAATTCACAGCTCAATTTTACCAGACCTAAAAAGGGCTTGTGTCCATATTGCAGAAATATTCTATACGATCAAGAAGGAGGGAATCCCCCCTGGAGCTCCCCCATATCCCAAGGATGATTCAACATACATAAATCCATAAATATGATTTACTACATAAACAAAAATAAAAACAAAGACTGTATGGTCATCTCAATAGATGCCAACAATTGACAACATTCAGCGTGCTTTCATGATAAAAACCCTCAACAAACTCAGCATAGAATGAACATAGTCCCAAAATTATAAAAGCCATATATGACAAACTCACAGCCAACATCATATGAATGGAAGAAAGTTGCAAGCTTTCCACAAGACTAGGTATCCACTGTCACCATGTCCAGTCTACATAGTGCTGGAAGTCCTGACCAGAGCAATCAGCCAAAACAAAAGAAACAAAGGGTATACAAATTGGAAAGGAAGAGGTCAAACTATCGCTTTTTACTGATGATATGATGTTGCATCTAGAAAGACCCAAAGACTATCAAGAGACTCCTGAAATTGATAAATGAATTCAACGAAGTCTCAGGTTATAAAATCAATATATACAAGTTCTAGAGTATGGCTATGGAGTGGTGACTGAAGTAGAATGGAGGTGCAGATGTCTTGAAATGACAAACTAAAGCAACTGAGATGCTTGGAAGCTGTAGAGGTCCTTCATGTCACAGCACACCTGAGATTCCAATCAAAGATTCAATACCATTCACAATAACCAAAAACGAAATAAAATACTTAGGATAATCCAGAAGGTAAAATATCTATACAAGTAGAACTACAAAACACTAAGGAAAGTAATCACAAATGACACAAACAATGGAAAAATATATCATGCTCATGGATCAGCAAAATCAACATTAAAATATCCATACTACCAAAAATGGTTTACAGGTTCAAGGAAACCCTCATTAAAATACCAATGCCATATTTCATAGATCTAGAAAACAAAAATACTTCTACACTTTGTTTTAAACCAGAAAAGAGCCTGAATAGCCAAAGAAATCTTAACCAAAAAGAAAAAATCTGGAAGTACCACATTATCATAATCATACTTTTCAAATTATACTACAAGGCTATGTTACCCAAAAGAGTATGATATTGGCAGTAAAAATAGAAACATAAACCAATGGAACAGAACAGAAAACACAGATTTAAAACCATTCACATACTGCCAACAGATTTTTGGCTAGACAAACAATATATACTGGGGAAAAGAAACCCTATTCCCCTGTTCAATAAATGGTGCTTGGAGAATTTGATAGCCACATGCAGAAGAATGAAACAAGATCCCTATCTCTCACTACTCACCAAAGTAAATTCAAGATGTATAAAAGCCTTAAATGTAAGGCATGAAATCATAAGAATGCTAGAGGAAAACCTGGGCAAAGAATTTAAGAGGAAGACCCAAATGACAATCATAGCAACAACAACAAAAGTAAATGGGACTTGATTAAATTAAAAAATTTCTGCACAGCTAAGGAAATAACCAACTAAACAATAGACAATCTACAGAATGGGAGAAAATATTTCTAAGCTATACATCTGATAAAGGGTTAATGACTAGAATCTACAAAGAACTCAAGCAAATCAGCAAGAAAAAAAAACAAAAAATCCGGCTCTGTGCCTGTGGCTCAATGGGCTAAGGCACCAGCCACATGCACCTGAGCTGGCAGGTTCAAATCCAGTCTGGGCCCACCAAACAATGACGGCTGCAACCAAAAAAAGACAGGGCATTGTGGTGGGCGCCTGTAGTTCCAACTATTTGGGAGGCAGAGGAAAGAGACTCGCTTGAGCCCAGGAATTTGGAGGTAGCTGTGAGATGTGATGCTACAGCACTCAATCCAGGTTAACAGCTTGAGGCTCTGTCACAAAAAAAAAAAAAAAAATCCTATTAATAAAAGTGGGCAATAGACAAATAGCCAATAAATTTATGCAAAATGCTCAACATCACTAATCATCAGGGAAATGCAAATTAAAACCACAATGAGATATCACATTACCCTAGTTAGAATGGCATTTATTAACTCCAAAAACAATAGATGCTGGTGTAGATGCAAAGAGCAAGGAATGTTTATACACTATTGATGGGACTGAAAATTAACACAACCTCTATGGAAAAAAATGTAGAGATTCCTCAGAGAACTAAAAGTAAACCTACAATTTAATTCAGCAATCAAAGTCATTTTATCAAAAAGACACCTGCACTCGAATGTTTACTGCAACACAATTCCCAATCCCAAAGATGTGGAATCAATCCAAGTGGCCATAAATCTATAATTAGATTAACACAATGTGGTATATGTATACAATCAAATCCTACTCATCCATGAAGAATGATGAATTAAGGCATTTCGCATCAATTTGGATGGAACTGGAGACTATTACCTTAAGTGAAGTATCTAAAGAATAGAAAAAGAAACAACACCTGGGCTCAGTGCCTGTGGCTCAACGGGCTAAGGCGCCAGCCACGTACACCTGAGCTGGCAGGTTCGAATCCAGCCCAGGCCCACCAAACAATAATGGCTGCAACCAAAAAATGGCCTGGCGTTGTGGCGGGCACCTGTAGTTCCAGCTACTTGGGAGGCGGAGGCAGGAGACTGGCTTGAGCCCAGGAATTGGAGGTTGCTGTGAGCTGTGAGGCTACCGCACTCTATCCAGGGTGACAGCTTGAGGCTCTGTCTCAAAAAAAAGAAATAACACCTGTACTTGCTATTAAATTGGAACTAACCAATGAGCACACATGTGCCATGTATGTGCACAGAAGGAAGTAAAATTCAGTGAATCTCAAGCCAGGGGGGAAAGGGGAAGAGAGATGAAGACCAGGGGGAAAGGAGGGGCAAAAACCTACCTAATGGATACAAAGAACACTATCTGAGTAATGAAAATGCTTATAACCCTGCCTCAAGCATAACAAAAGCAATCCATGTAATCATACACATTTGTATCCCCATAACATCTTGAAATTCAAATATATATATAGGCCAGGTGTATAGAAAAGGGAATGTCCATGGAAAAGAAGCTATGCTCTGTTAGATAACTTAACGTGATCTATTCTGAACCAAATTTGAGGACCACGATCCGAGTCACACCCAAGAAGGCTTGAGCAAGTGGACTTCTGGTTGTGGGTTACAGTTTGGTTTTATCCATAATAAGGAGACAGGAATGATAGGTTAGGTCATAACTCAAGCAGTGAAAAATAAACATTGGTTTGACCCAAAAAGGTGAGACATCTGGAAGCAGGAGATTACAAATTACAGATGGGTTTAAAGATTCGTTAGCTGACAATTGACTGAACGACTTAGGTTTTCTCTAAAAGACCAGGGAAAAGGAATGCTTAAGATAAGAAGTCTGTTATTTAGAGACAAGGTGGCTTGTTTTGTATATTGAAGACCCACAGAGCTTTAGGCCTGGTAATTAGTCACAGAAGACTTCCCTAAAAAAAGGGAGGCCTTGATGAGGTATATCTCATCTCCTTTCTTATGGCTAGCAACTCAGTTTTAGGGATTTGCTTGGCCAAGAGGGGGTCCAGTCAGTCAGTCACTGAGGGGAGGAGCCTTAAGATTTTATTTTAGTTCATCAGAATCCTTGCACTTGGTTGGTGGGGATGTAAATTGATGCAGCCATTATGGAAATAGTATGGAGATTCCTCAAAAAATTTAAAATATACATGTATACCATGGAATACTATGCAGCCTTAAAGAAAGATGGAGACTTTACCTCTTTTGTGTTTACATGGATGGCGCTGGAACATATTCTTCTTAGCAAAGTATCTCAAGAATGGAAGAAAAAGTATCCAATGTACTCAGCCCTAATATGAAGCTAATTTATAG
>CAUYON010078853.1:0-15503 GCA_963573935.1 Arctocebus calabarensis
GATGGGGGCGGGTTGCTCTGGACTGTTTTTTCATGATGCCAAGAGTTTTCTGCTGATTCTTCCTCATGAGTGATTTCTTTTATCTGTTTCCTTGCCCTAATTTTCCTTTCACTTCCTCTTGCTCTTTAAGTTGCCATGCCTCTGGACTAGGTATTGATGAGTCCTTTTGGTACAGGACCAAAAGGATGAGAAGATTGAGGAGCAAGAAGGGAAAAAAGAAAGAAAGAAAGAAAGAAAAAAGAAAAATGAGAATGGAGAGGGGATGGGTAAAAGGGAATAATGATAAAAAGAAGAGAGGCATAGAAAGAGGGAGATAGGAGCAATATAGGTGCACAGTAGGGTACTTTGACCCAACGTTAAAAATCCCCAACCTCTGGGGGGGTGCCAGGTTGGGTGGTTCCCTTGAGTTCAGCAGCTCTTTGCTAGCCTGTCAGATACAGTACCCTACTTCCACCAAGTAGATAGGAAAGACAAAAATTCTATAAATCAAACCAAAACAAGCAAACAGAAAACTTTATGAGATAAAACTGGGGGGGGAGGACCAAATAATAGGGGTAGATACACTAGCAAAAATGACATTTTAATTGTTGAAAAAGGCAACAATGGAAAATTATATTTAAACTAGAAAAATGAAGAAAGAAAGGAAAGCAAAAAAAGAAAAGAAAAATCTATAGGGAAAATGTTGAAATTAAAAAACAAAACAAAATAAAAAACAAAGGGGTATATATCTTGTTGGATATTGTGTGGGCAACAGGATATCTTCTGGGGTATGAGATGTTAATCACAATGCTGATATAGCTGTACGAGATGGAGACTTGAGGCCTCTGATGATTTCGCAAACCTAAATCTCTCCTCAGCCTGCGAAAAGGCACCTTAAACTGCTAACCTTGGCTAAGCAGAAGCTTTCCCAGGAAACTACTTGTCCCTGGGATCACTCCTGATGTGGCTATCCACTTACCCAGTGTGCCAAAACCGGTCTCACTCTATGCCCCTGAAGGCCAGGGCTATAAGGCCTCTCAATCCCTGCGTTCGGGCTGCTCAGTCACTAGATTAATCACTCCCACCTGATCCTTGCTCTGTGACCTTGAGGGTGTAGCTTCTCAGGGAAGTTCTCTCACATTGGCTCCATGCAGCCCACAGCTGAACACTGTTAGTTCCATCTGGCTCCACAGTTCAGTCTGGGGTGCTAAACAACGCTTAAAGTCCTCCACACTCTTGCCCAAGTTCTCCCAAGCTAGTTCAACTGAGTGTCAAGTCCCCAAAAAACCAAAACAGCTCATAGGTAAGGCCTTTCCAGTTTGCAATCTCACTGCTGCTGTACTTAGAGCTGCTGGTGGGATTAGAATGAACTTGAACGAACACACACAAACACTTGCCAGTTCTCCACTGCTTTTGTCCTCCTCATAGGGTCCAGAAGCCTCACACTGACTCCCTGTGTCCCCAGAGGGATGTTTCTGGGAAGATCCCACCAGCCAGAGCTGCCTGGCATCTTTTCCCCCCAGACTCACCATGCCCAATTACAAGAAAGCTATTACTTGGCCACCATCTTGCTCTTCCCCTAACTAGGCTTTATTTCTCACTCTCTGTTTCAAAGATTCTCCCGACTCCCTACTAGCTCTTTTTTACCTGACTGTCATTTTATCCAAAGCTATACTCTAGACATAGCTGGCCCTGCCTGTCTGCTTCAGTGTGTGATCAGACTCTCTCTGCTTCCCCCATCTTCTCTTCCTTTAACTCATCAACCCTCAGCAGCTTGACTTTTGCTCATATCAGAGTCATCACCACTTATGTAGACTCTTGCAATAGCCTCTTAAACCTCATCTTAAGTGTTACTTTATTGCAATCCATTCTTCAGAATGTTGTCAGATATTTCTTCATAGATCTGATCATATCATTTCCTTGGTCAAACCCTTCACTAGGTCCTCACTGTCTAAAGAATAATGTAGAATAAAATCTTCAGGAAATCAAAACTTTTATAATTAAACTGACAATTTTTTATATAAAACCACAATCTATCAAAACAAAGAGAATATGGCCATAGTTGTTTTTAGGGGAAAAATTATAATTTTAAGTGTCTACTATAGAATGAAATGAATGAATACAAATGAACTAAAAATTAAAAACCAGGAGCTAGGAAAATTATAACAAAATAAACCAAAATATAAAAAGAAATTACAGAAATGTGCAATTGGTAAATAATCTAATAGCTGCCTTTTTGAAAAAAAGCCCAATAAAGTAGGTAAGCACTCTGGCAAAGTTAACATGGTATAGAAAGGAAAACATAAATCACAAACCACGGAAGCATATTTTAAATTATAACAGAATCTGTTTAGATCTATTTAATTATATTTTTATAAAGCAAGAAATCTTAGTAAAACCAAACTATTCCTAATAAACAACTTCCAAGGAAAATAGAAATTACCAAAATTTATTTCCACAATCCTTGGAGAATGAAAGAAAGTTGTCAGATATCTACAAGAAGGTGTGTGACCTAGGTAGTTTCAAAAGTCAGCAATGCCAATTCAAGAAATTTATGTAATTTCATTAAAATGTCTCGAAACATACAATAAGAAGGAAAACTTCATTTATAAATTATAACTAGATAACAAATTTAATAAATGTAGAGCAAAGACCAGAACAGGCAAATAGTCTCACTTTTAAAAATTGAGGGCAAACTCCCACGTTTAAAAAATAACATATAAAAAAAGCATATCTTATGCAAGTATGATATGGATGAGTCAATATTAGAAAATCTATTAATAAAATTTATTAATCACATAGATAAGTGCCAACAAGATATTCCTTATATAAACATGTAGCCAAACAGATATATAAGATACTCACTAAACACGACAAAGACATTTAATTATAAACCAGTAGTCCATCATAATGTCTTACAGTGAAATAAGGGAAGTACAGGTAATGAGATCAGGAAAAAGCCTACAATCATTTCATTACCACTATTATTTAATATGATTCTAGAACTGCTGGTTAATGCTATCACATCATAAAACAAGAGTATAAATTAAAAAGTATAAATTTATATTTATGAGCTATATTGGCCTTGTTTACATAAAATGCACTGATTTTAAATGCACAATTCAATAAGGTTTAACAAATTTATACAATTACATCATGGTGAACAAAATCATAATGAGGGTAATCATTACAAAATGTATTTTTGAAATCAATCACTTTCCTTTGTTCCCTGCCTCTGATAACTACTGATCCATATTCTGTCACTATAGTTTTCTATATTTTCATTTATATTGAATAATACAGGATGTAACATTTTGCATTTGGCTTCTTTCATGTAGCCTACTAAATGAAAAATTCTTCCATTTTGTTGAAATTATTAGTAATTAGCTACTTTTGTCTGCTGTATAGTAGTTAATTTGATGGATATACCACAGTTTATTTTTCCATTAATTTGTTGATGGATATTTGAGTTGCTTCCAGTTTGGAGCTAGATACTATGATAAAGCTGCTATAAATATCTGATTGCAAGTTATCATATGGACATATGCTTTTGTTTCTCTTAAGTAAATACGTAAGAACAGGACTGATGGACCTTGTTTGATGACAAACTACCAAACTATTTCCCATAGTGACTATAATAATTTCTGCTTTCTCAGTTGCTCTATATTCTTGGCAACATTCAAAATTGTCTTATTAGTTTTAAGAACTTTAAGAGGATGTGTACATGTATCTCATTGTAGTTTTAGTAAATAATGCCATTGATCATCTTTTCACAAGTGTATGTGACATTCATATATAGTCTATATTCATGTCACTTTTACATCTTCTGCTCACTGTTTCTTAATTTGTCTTAAGTTGAAAGAGTTTTGTATATTCTGGACAGAAACAACACAATCCCTTAACCAATTATATGTTTTGCTAAGAGTTTCTCACTGTCTTTCATAGCACTTACCTTTTCATTTTCTTAGAAATATTTTTTAAGTACAGAAGTTTTTTATTTTGAATTTTAATCAATCAATTATTTTTCCTATTTTGGTTTGGGCTTTTGGGGTTGTAACAAAAGTTTGCCTAACCCAAATCATGAAGAGATTTTTTCTTATTTTCTTTTAAAAGTTTTATAATTGTACATATTGTGCATACGTCTGCAATTCAGAGTGAATTATTTTTATGCAGTGTGAGTTAAAAATTATGGATTGTTGTTTCGTTTATGGATGTCCAATTATTTCAGCATGATATGTTGGGAAAAACTGTCCTTTCCTTATTGAATTACCTTGGCACTGTCATAAAAAAAGAATTAATTATACATGTGCTGATTTTTTTTCTAGATTAACTATAACCTGTTCTACTTATTTGTAAATAGAACACATTGCCTTAATTACTATAGTTTCATAGTAAATTTTGAAGTTGGAATATAAGTCCATTGTCACTCATATTTTTCATATTTGTTTTGGCTATTCTAGGTGTTCTGCACTTCAATACAAATTTTAGAATCATTTTGTTAATTGCTAAAAACAAAACCTCAGGATTTTAAATCAGATTTTATTTAACCAATAAATCAAATTGGGAAAAAATTTACATCTATAGATTTGAACCATGGACAAAGGTATATATGTTTCTTAATTTTTCTCATCAATGGTTTGTAGTCTTCAAAGCATAGGTCTTCTATATATTTTATTAAATTCATTTCTATGCATTTTTAATTATTCATTGTTAAGTCAGAGATGTGAAATTGATATTTTTATATTAACCTTATACTTTGGAACTGAGCCAAATCATCTGTTATATCTAGTAGATTTGTTTTACAATTTAGAATCTTCGGTGTAGACATCAATATGAATAAATATTTTTACTTCTTTCTTTCCCATCCATGTTATTTTTTAGCTTCCTTACTGTGCTAGCTAGGAACAGTAAAATTTGAACAAAACATTCATGATTTTATGCAGAAGCACTTACATGTTCATCATTATATCTGCTATTAGCTGTAGATTTTCCCATAAATGTATGCTATAACTTGGAGGCAGTGTCCTTCTATTTCTCGAAATAATTTTCTGAGAGTTTTATCACTAATTGCTATTGAACTTTTTAAATGCTTTTCTTCTACCTATTGAGATGATCCACATGGGATCATGTTTTGATGATGGGAAATTATATTGATTTTTAGTGTAGAAATAACCTTTCATTTCTAGGATAAATCCCATTTAGTCACAATACATTATTTGTTTTCTACATAATGTACACTTTCTTATTGTTGAAAGAAATTATTTCTAAGAGATGTTGGTCTACAGTTCTTTTTCTTGTAATATCTTTACTGTAATATCTTTGGTGTTTGTACCAAAGTAAAACTGGTTTCATGAAATGAATTGGGAAGTGTTATCTTCTCTTTTCCTTCTGAAAGAATTTATTTGAAATTGCTATTGTTTCTTCCTTGAATGTTTAGTAGACTTCACCAATAAAGCCATTAAAGCCAGAAGTTTTCTTTAGAGGCTTTTAAGTATAAATCAATTTCTTTAACAGATCCCAAGCTATTCATGTTTTCTATTAATATTTCTTCCTTAGTAAGCTTTGATAGTTTGTGTATTTCAAAGAATGTGTCCATTTTATCTGAATTACCAAATTTATTAACATTAAGTTCTTTATAATAGTCCATTATTGTCTTTTTATTATCTATAGAATTTATTATTTTTGTTGTTCTCAAAGGTCCAGCCTTTGGTTTCATTGATTTTTCTCTATTGCCTTTGTGTTTTCAAATTTATTGATTTCTGCTGTGATTTTTATTATTTCATTTTGTTTTAATTGAACTAGCTCTTCTCTATTAGTTTAAGTAAAATCATTGATTTGAGACTTTGCTTTCTTCTTGATTTAAATAATTAATGCTATAGATTTCCCACTAAGCACTACCATATCTTTCTTTATTTCACAAACATTGGTATGTTGTGTTTTTATTTTCATTCAGTTAAAAATATTTTCTAGTGATCTTTTTTTTAATTGCTTATACAAACTTGAGTTCATTTAGAAATTTTCGATTTGTAAATATGTGAGAATAATCCAGATATCTTTTGTTATCAGTCTCTTACTTGTGTTGTGGTCAAAAACATACTTTGTATGATTTCAATCCCTTTACATTAATTGAGATTCATTTCATGTCCCAGAATATGGTCTAGCTTGATGAATGCTCTGTGCACTTATGTAATTCTATTATTATTAGGTAGAGGGTTCTATAACTATCAATCAACTCAAATTAATCAATAACGTTCTTCAAATATTCTACATACTTATTGAGTTTACAAATACATGTTGCAGATATTGAAGGAAGACTGATAACATTTTCCACTACATCCCAAGATTCATCTGTTCTTTTCAGTTCTACAGATTTTTGCTCTGTGTATTTTGAAGCTCTTATTAGATGTGCACACAATTAAAACTAATTTTTTGTCTTCTTTATGATTTGATTCATTTATCATTATTAAAAGTTTCTCTTTTATCCCCAGTAATACACATATTTCTTGTTCTAAATCTAGTTCACATGAAATAAATATAGCCACCCCATTTTTCTATTGATTAGTATTTGGATGATATATCTTTCTCCATCCACTCACTGTTAATCTCTCCATGTCTTTATATTTTAAATGGATTTCTTATGAATAGCACAAACTTGACTCTTCTTGTTCAAAAGTACAGTACCCAAACAATTTCTGTCTTTTGATTGTGGCACCTAGATCATTTAATCTTAATGTAATTATGAATATTAAATTTATACTCCATTTTTTCTACTTGTTATTTGTCCCATTGTTTTCTGCACTTTTCTGCCTTCTTATGAATCTGTTGAAATTTTTCATGATTCCATTTTATGCCCACTCTGGATTATGAGTGATACTCTTTCTTGGTTTGTTCCCTTATTTCTCTAGTGGTTGCCATGGGACTGCAATATGTGTCTTAAACCTACCACTGTTTCTCTCAAATGATATTTCAATTTCTCCTTCTCAACCAATGTGTTATTATTCTTGTATGTGTTACTTCCACATATGCTAAAACATTGCTTATTGTCTTTACTTCACACAATAAAAAATATGAAAAAGTTTATTTTATGTTTACCTACATGCTTACTGTCTTTGATGCTCTTTATTAACAAGTGTAGACCCAGACTTCCATCTGATATAATTTTCTTCTACCTGAAGTATTTCTTTTAACATTTTCTCAGGGAGAATTCTGGTAATAAATTCTTTCAGCTTTTGCTTGTCTAAAATGTCTTCATTTTTGAAATAATTTTTTTCTGGATTAACAAGTCCAGAGAAACAGCTTTGTTTGTTTGTATCGCCTTTCAATACATCAAATCTGCCTCTCCTTTACTTTTTGGCTTGATTCATTTCTCTTGAGTAGTTTACTGTCAATTTATTTTTGTTGTTCTGTGCATAATATATCTGTTCTCTTGCTGTTTTAAATCTTTTTCTTATCTCTGGTGTTTATCCAATTTTTTTTTAAAGAAGTGCGTTGACTTTTTTTTCCGTATGTGTATTCTGTTTGGAATACTTTGAAGTTCTTGATTTTATACATTCATAGTTTTTATCAAACTTGGAAAATTTTTTTTCATTACTATACTGTCCCAACTTTCTCCTCTCCTCTGGGACTCCAATTACACATCATGTTTATGCAGTTTGATACATATTGACATTATGTTCATTTTCTCTAGTCGTTTTTTTCTTTTTTTCTCAGTGCTTTATTTTGGATAGCTCTATTACTATATATTTACATTTATTGGTAAGATTTTTCTGCAGTGTTTAATCTGCTGTTAATCCCCTTTCATTATCATTTTTATTACAGATAATGTATTTTTAATTTCTAGTCATTTGTATATGGTTCATTTTTCTTCTCATTGTGCTGGTTGCCTCTACCTACTAAACACATGGGCATATTCATAACTGTCTTAATGGCTTTTCTGTTGATTTCATCATTTCTATTAATAGTTCTTTTTTATTGATTGGTTTTTCTTCTAGCTATGAGTCAAGTATATTTGCTTCTTTGCATTCTTGTTAATATTCTATAGTGTTGTGAAAAATATGAATTTGACATTGTTAGATGTTGGAGTTTTTGAGATTCTTAAAGTAGTATTGTGTTTTGTTTTAGCATGAAGTTAAATTTCTTAGAATTAGCTGACTATTTTCTTTCTTTTTTAAATTTTATTTTAAGTGACAAATAATAAATATATTTATAGGGTGCAATGTGATATTTTGATAGATGGATACAATATAAAATAATCAAATAATTAACATATCCTCTCTCAGACTTACCATTTCTTTGTGATGACAGAATTTAAAGTAGGATTTTTTAAAGATTGTTTTCAAGATATTTTAGGGTGGGTCCTCAGCTTAGTCTAACAGTCCACTGTACTAATTCTTTGGCAATACTTTTGTGGGACTCTATCCAGTGGCATCTTTCCCACTCTACCTCTTGGAAACATAAACTACACCCAGCTTTAATAAGTGTTAGCAGTTCTCCTATCTACCAGTGCTCAGTGGTTTTTTTCTTGGCTTAAGCAATTTTGTGTCACACAGGTACAAATCAGTACTTATCCAAAGACTTAAGAGAAGCTCTGTACAGGTGTCCAGAGCTCTCTCTTTCTATTTGGCAGAATCCCCCTCTATAATATTCTGTAAACTTTAGCTCACTGACTTTCCTGAACTCTCATATATTTTTCCTTAATTGACCAGGTTCTGTTTGCTTACTCCCTCCCTACAGGGTAGCCTGGAAACTGCCTTCAGGCAGCAAGCTGGTACAATTATAGGACTCAATTTGTTTCCCTTCTCTTGGAGAACACAGTTCTGCATTGTCTTTCTCTTAATGTCAAAAAGTCATTTCATATATTTTGTCTGATTCTCTTGTTGTGCAGAGTAAGAGGGTAAATCTATCCTTGTTACTTCATTTTGGCCAGAAGCAGAAGTCCCCAAATTGTAAATATTTAAAAGGAAGGCATAAAAAATATCTATTATTTACAGTGTTATAATTACTTACAGGAAAACTTGAGAAAATAAATAGAACAAGCCATTATATCTAATAGCAGAGCTTTTGTGAATTATAAAATTCATAAAATTTTTCATAAATTATAAAACAAATTTTAAAAACTCAAATTTATAAATTATGATTTTTAAAGATCCCACTTACAAGAACTACTACAAAAGTACAGAATTACCACAAATAAACTTTAAAAATGTAGAATAAGAAATATGAAGAGGCCAATCACAGTGGCTAATAACCTGTAATCCTAGCATTTGGGGAGGCCAAAGTGGGAGAATTAGTTGAAGCCAGGAGTTAGAGAACAGCCTGAGCAACATAGAAAGACTCCATCTCTACAAAATAAAGAAAGAAAAATTAGTCAAACATAGTGGCATACACCTGTAGTCCTTGTTACTTCGGAGGCTGAGGCCAGAGGATTACTTGATAGTACAAGTTTGGGTTGCAGTGGGCTATGATGATATCACTGCACTCCAGCCTGGGAAGCAGAGTGAAACACTGTCTTGAAAAAGAAAAAATAATAAAGAAAACTATTTCATTTTCCTGAAGAGTGTTTATTAAGTTACTATAATGCCTCCAGATGGCAATATCAGTAGTATAAATGTATTTCAATGTGTGTGTGTTATATATATATGTATATATATATAAAATATAGCATTCAAAACAACAAAACCAAATGATTACTCTGAGTGACACCAAAATTTCACCTGATAACATTTTACATTTGTTCTGAAAAAATATGTTTTAGAAAATAAGAATACAAGGTTATTGTTTTACCTGGTAAACATACATGTCTCCAAACAACCACTAGGATTATAATAATGATGAGGCAATTTATAGTCATTAATGTGAGGAACAAAACCATGATTCCCACTATTGCCATTATTTACCATTGTTCTCTTAATGACAGTAAGCAATGTCATTACTCAAAGAGTTAGGAAGAACACCAGGGATTCAAAATGAGAGTGATCAATGTTGGAAAGGAGAATATAAGTAAAATATTTACAGATGACATAAGACTGAAATTATTCCTTTAACAAAGAAAAATTTAACTAAAATACTGAAAAAATATCAGCTAAAGCGTGAAGGTAGCAAATTAATCACACAAGTGTGAATAGAAAATATAATGGCTATTTTGGTTTACAAGCAAAAAACCCCATATTACTTAGAAATGTAATACATAAATGATGAAATTATGAAGAAAGGCAAGGAAATGCTCTCATAAAGGTCAAGTTACTGATCATCTCAAGAAATGCAGAGAGCCATGAGAGGGGAAAGCACATAAGTGGGTGTACAGAACGCTGACAATGCCACGTCTTGTCCTCAGGGATGGTTAAATGGGTGTACCGCTTACCAATATTAATTATATGTTTTATATTTTATTCAATTTTATTTTGTAATACAAATTGAAAGATATAAAGGCATGTATGTGTGTGTACAAAACCTCATTCTAATAACATCATCATTAAGAATAAGAATAAACTTGGGCAGTGCCTGTGGCTCAAAGGAGTAGGGCACCAGCCCCATATTCCAGAGGTGGCGGTTCAGACCTAGCCCCCGCCAAACACTGCAAAAAAAAAAAAAAAAAAGAATAAGAATAAACTTGATAACAAAAATACCAAATACAGTTATAAAATAAAACTCACAAAAAACCCTGACTTCATTAAAAAAATTTTTTTAGATAAAGAGGTTCAGTATTATATAGCTGAAAATTCTTAACAAATCTATAAATTTCATACAAGTCTTCTGAATATATTAAAAAATTTAAAATTAGAATGAAGCAACAGTATTCCAAAGTTTATATGGAAGGCTAAATATTATGGGGACATGCTCTATCTATTATACTATAAAAATTTATTTTAAACACTATTAACAGAGAACATAAATGTATATGTATGTATAGTAATTAATGTGTGAGAAATATAATATTTTAAACAGATAGAAGAGGTAGAGGGGTTAGGGTGGTATTGGAAAATTCAAAATCAAAAGCCTCAAAGTGAATTAATGACTGATTTCTGTATTAAAAGAAAACACTAATAAAAATATGATAACTCAGTAATTTTAGGGTAATGAAAATTCTGTAGCAAAAAGTCTATCAGAAAGATTAGCAGATTTTTCTACATAAATATTAAAAATTCAGCTCAGCAGAATCATCATAATCAAAATTAAAAGTGAGAAACAATCACATAGCAAAGTATTAATATCCTCTAATATGTAAAGAATTTTTCAGAATAAGATGAACTCTCTACTAGAAAAATGAACAAAGATCATCAGAAGGTAACTTACAAGAGAAGAAACGATAAGTCAAAAATATTAAAGAATAATCAACCTCAGGCAGCGCCTATGGCTCAAACGAGTAGGGCACCAGTCCCATATGCTGGAGGTGGCAGGTTCAAACCCAGCCCCGGCCAAAAACTGCAAAAAAAAAAAAAAAAGAATAATCAATCTCACTGAATCTAAAATATATAATTTAAAATATCTTTTGTTTATAATATTGGTAGAGATTTAAAATATTGTTTTATCCAGTATAGGCTAGAATATGATAAAACTGGTATTTTTATACACTGACAATAAAGGCAGGAATTGGTATTTAAAAGGGAAAATTTGAATATTTGGGGTAGGTGTATATGTACATCCTCTTTTACCTAGCAATTTCATTTTTTAGAGAAGCATGTTAAGGAGATAATTGGACAAGTGTGAAATACTCTACATAAGGATGTTAATCAGTGTTATTACATAACAGTAGAAAGATAGGCAACCACATAAATGCTCAACAATAAGAAAATTGTGAAGTGCACACAATAGAATATCATTTTGTCATTAAAAATTATTTATGAAATATATTAAGTGAAAATAACAGGAAAGTATAGTCCCATTTATTATTTATAACTCATATGCATGTATGCATTGAAAAGTGTTCAGAAGTTTAAGCATCAAGATTTTAACATAGTCATCTATATATGACAGGAATTTGAATGATAGATTATTCCTTATGGTTTCCCATTCATTGCAAACAGTATTTAGAAAATACAAATATCAACAAAAAGGTATTTTCATCTATTAAACTGACAGGAGTCTTTTTAAATGTAAATTTAGTGTTAGTGGAAAATGAATACAGACCTTTTCACATACTACTCAGGGGAGCTATAGATTGATAAGAATTTTCAGAAAAGGGATTTTCACATATTGCAAATGGTAAAGAATTAGCAGTTATATTTATTGAAGTTGGTAAAATAAATCATTCAAGAGCCACAAAGTGGAATTCTACACAGCCCTTAAAACTGATGATGCATATTTAGCCTTAGCAATATAGAAGCACATGTGGAAAAAGTCTTACATAAAAGATTAAATATATGGAATCTAATTACCATTAGATATATGTGTATCTTAATCTCAAGGTTATACTGACAATAATTATCTCTAGATTAACTGATGATGTTAATTTTTTAAATATTTATACTATAAAATGAAATATTGATGATAAAAAATGATTCCATGTGCAGATATTATCCATCATCTGCAACTCCCACTTCTACTAACCGCAGAGGTCTTGCGTTCAGATTGACAGTTAATTTACAAGACACTTAGGTTTCACCTAGCACTAAGTTTATTTAGCGAAAAGAAAGATGACTAAAAAAGAAACCAAGCAATATGCAAAACAATAGCAAAAAAGAGATGTGAGGACTTTCAGATAGTCTCTGACATCATGGTCATTTAGCATTCAAGTTATTTGAGTTAAGACTCATTGTGTTCAGATAACTGGTAGGTCACTTCAGATTTTATATCTACCTAGTCAGGTAGCTCCTCAAACTAGTGATCACTCTATTCTATTGCTTCATCTTATTTATACCAGTCACTTGTTACTAAATAAACATTTAGACAAAGATATACAGATATTACATCTGATATTTAGCTCCTAGACAGATACTCATTCATTTTGAATCCAGAAGGCAAATACCTAACAAGTTCTTCTATTAATATTGTGAAGGGGATTCAAACTATCTTATGTCCCTGAAGCTAAAGAAAAAGTCACAGAACCAATAGCTTGTCCCTTCCTTCTGATGTGTCACTGAAGCCATTTGAAAAAAATCAAATGTCACTGTTTCCCACACATCCCACAGTTCAGACATTCTAAGATGTGACTAGATTATGGAATTAGCCTTATGTGGCCAGGATATTTTCACCTTGATCACTCTTCCAGGAATACATTTACCCGCTGCCATTAGCTTGAACACCTGGCTTAAATCTAACCTCCTCTGGAAACCCACTCCACCAAACAAATTACTTCTTACTCCATAACCCTGTAGCTGTTCTTTCATACTTTATCTTAGAGGCTAATTCATATTTTCATACCAGAAACATCAACGAATCTGGCACTAATGATTTTTTTAATAAATATTGGAAGATAACAGCAGAAATAGACATAATACAATTACATAAATTCAAGCAATAATGTGAACAAATATATAGTGATTTCAGAAAGATATTGATGGTTTGTCATGTGCATTTCACAGACTTTCTTACATTCCTCTTTTCTATGTCCTAATTATTAGTTCTCAAAAAGTTGCCAGAGTGATTGTGAAAGATATGATACATTTCAAGACTTCAGATTCACATAAGTATACATAGAAACAATACAATCGAAATACAAAGCACAGGTGTGGCTTTAAGATGGCGGCCGAGTAACAGCTTCCTTGCAATTGGGCATGGTGAGACTGGGGAGAGAAGACTTGAGGCATCTCTGGCTGGCAAGATCTGCCCAGAAACATTCCTTTGGGGACAGAGGGAGACAATGTGAGAGTTCTGGACCCCCTCAGGAAGGCAAAAGCAGTGGAGATCTGGCAAGTGGTTGCGTGTGTTCATTCAGTCTAATCCTGCCAGCAGCTGTGACTGCAGCAGCAGTGAGATTGCAAACTGGAAAGGCCTTACCTGTGAGCTGTTTGGGTTTCTTTTGGACTTGACACTCAGTTGAACTGCCTTGGGAGAACTGGGGCAAGAGTGTGGAGGTCTTTGAGTGTTGTCTGGGGCTCCAGACTGAGCTACCGAGCCAGACGGAGCTACCAGTGTTTGGCTGTGGGCTGTGCGGAGTCATGGTTGGAGAACTGCCCTGGCAAGCTCCACCATGTGGGTCACAGAACAAGCATCGGGAGGGAGCCAGTAATCTAGTGACTGAGCAGCCTAAAGGCAGGGACTGAGACGCATTGCAGCCTTAGCCCTCAGGGGCATAGGGTGAGACTGCTTTTGGCACACTGGATAAGTGGAGAGCCATTTAAGGAGTGATTCCAGCCACAAGCACTTTCCTGGGAAAGCTTCTGCTTAGCCCAAGTTAGCAATTTAAAGTGCCCTCTAAGTAGGCTGAGGAGGATTTAAGCTCTCCACCCTCTGGGGTTGGAGAAATCATTAGAGGCCTCCAGTCTCCATTTTGTTCAGCCGTATCAACATTGTGATTAACATATCATACCCCAGAAGATCACCTCTTGCCCAGACAATATCAGCAAGATATATATACTGCTTTGTTTTTGGTTTTGTTTTGTTGAGTTTTTGTTGTTGTTTGTTTGTTTGTTTTTGTTATTATTGTTTTGTTTTTAATTTCAACATTTTCCTTAAAGATTTTTCTTTTCTTTTTTTATTTCTTCATTTTTCTAGTTTAAATATAATTTTCCATTGTTGCCTTTTCAACAATTAGACTTCAATTTTGCTAGTGTTTCCACTCATAGTAATTGTTTTTTCCCCCAATCTTATCTCATAAAGTTTTCGGTTTGCTTGTTTTGATTTGATTTATTGCATTTTTGTGTTCCCTCTCTACTGGGTTTAGGTGGAGTACTGTGTCGAAACAGCCTAGCAAAGAGCTGCTGACCTAATCATCCAACATGGCACCCCCAGAGATTGGGGGCTCTTAAGGTGGGGTCAAAGTACCCTACTGTACTCCTATATTGCTTCCGTCCCCCTGTTTCTGTGCCTTTCTACTTTTGGTCAATAGTTGCTTCTACTCACCCCCTTTCCTTCCTCCTTTTTCTTTTCTTTTCTTTCTTTCTTCTTTTTTTTTCCTTTTTTTTTTCTCTTTCCTTCTTTTTTTCATTTCTTGTTCTTCAATCTTCTCATCCTTCTGGTCCTGTACCAAAAGCACTCATTGAAACCCTAGTCCAGAAGCAGAGCAATTTAAAGAGCTGGAAGAAGTGAAAGGAAAATTAGGGCAAGAAAACAGATAAAAGAAATCACTCATGAGGAAGAATCAGCAGAAAACTCCTGGCATCATGAAAAACCAGTCCAGAGCAACCCCCCCCCCAAGGGGCTGTGAGGTAGATACTGCAGAGGATTGCACCTATCAGGAAATGTTAGAAATGTCAGAAAGGGAATTTAGAATACAGATGATGAAAACAATCAAGGAAATGAAGGAAAATGCTGATAAAGTGGAAAAAGAAATCCAAAAACAGAATCAATTAAGAGAAGAATACAAAAAAGATATGGCAGAGATGAGGGAAATGAAGCAGTCAATTAGGGAACTTAAAGATGCAGTA
>CAUYON010078854.1:0-13368 GCA_963573935.1 Arctocebus calabarensis
AACTCCTAAAACAAAATAACTTTCAACCCAGGATCCGGTATCCAGCTAAACTGAGTTTCATTTATGATGGAGACATTAAATACTTCAATGACATTCACATGTTGAAGAAATTTGCCATAACTAAAACAGCTCTCCAGGATATTCTCAGACCTATGCTCCATAGAGACCAGCACAATTCTCCACCACAACATAAACTCACTCAGAAACTTTTGATCAAATTCCAACTTCCACAGTGGTGAAAAAAATGTCCACTGGACTTTTGAAAAACTCCATACCAAAAATACTACGAGTCTTATCAATATCCTCAATTAATGTGAATGGCTTAAATTGACCTCTAAAGAGGCACAGATTGGCTGACTGGATACAAAAGCTCAGGCCAGATATCTGCTGCATACAAGAATCTCATCTTACTTTAAAAGATAAATATAGACTCGGGGTAAAGGATGGTCATCAGTATTCCAGGCAAATGGAAATCAGAAGAAAGCAGATGTTGCAGTTTTATTTGCAGATACAATAGGCTTTAAACCAACAAAAGTAAGGAAAGATAAGGATTGTCACTTCATATTTGATAAAGGTAACACTCAACATGATGAGATTTCAATTATTAACATTTCTGCACCCAACCAATATGTGCCTCAATTTATACGAGAGACTCTAATAGACATGAGCAACTTGATTTCCTCTAGCACCACAATTGTTGGAGATTTTTTTTTTTTTTGAGACAGAGCCTCAATCTGTCACCCTGGATAGAGTGCAGTGGCATCACAGCTCACAGCAACCTCTAATTCCTGGACTCAAGCGAGTCTCTTGTCTCCACTTCCCAAGTAGCTGGGACCACAGGCGCCCACCACAACGCCTGGCCATTTTTTGGTTGCAGCCGTCATTGTTGTTTGGCAGGCCCGGGCTTGATTCGAACCAGCCAGCTCAGGTGTACGTGGCTGGCGCCTTAGCCCATTGAGCCACAGTGCCAAGCCAATTGTTGGAGATTTTAACACCCCTTTGGCACTGTTGGATAGATCCTCCAATAAGAAGCTAAGCCAAGGAATTTTAGACTTAAACTTAACTATTCAACTATTGGATTTAACAGACATTTACAGAACATTTCATTCTAAAAAAAATGAATACACATTCTTCTCATCAGCCCATATAACTTCCTCCAAAATTGATCACATCTTAGGTCACAAGTCTAATCTCAGCAAATTTAGAAGAACAGAAATTATTCCTTTCATCTTCTTGGACCATCATGGAATAGAAGTTGAACTTAGTAAAAACAGGAATCTACATACTCATACAAAAAAAATGGAAGTGAAATAAACTTATGTTGAAAGATAGCTGGGTCATAGATGAGATTAAAAAGGAAATTACCAAATTTTTGGAACAAAATGATGATGAAGACATGAATTACCAGAACCATTGCAAAGGCAGTCCTAAGAGGGAAATTTATAGTATTGCAAGCCTTCCTCAAAAGAACGGAAAGAGAGAAAATTAACAACTTAATTGGATATCTCAAGCAACTGGAAAAGGAAGAACATTCCAATCCCAAACTGAGCAGAAGAAAAGAAATATCAAAACTAGAGCAGAATTAAATGAAATTGAAAACAAAAGGATTATACAATAGATCAATAAATCAAAAAGGGTTTTTTTTTTTTAAAAAAAAGGTCAGTAAAATAGACAAACCTTTGGCTAACCTAATCAAGACTAGAAGAGTAAAATCTCTAATTTCATCAATCAGAAATGGAAAAGAGGAAATAATAACAGACTTCTCAGAAATTCATAAAATCCTTAATTAATATTACAAAAAACTCTATTCTCAGAAATCAAAAAATCTGAAGGAATTAGACTGATACTTGGTAGCATGCCACCTCCTAGACATAGCCAGAATGAAGTAGAAATTTTAAATAAGCCTATATCAAGTGTTGAAATAGCATCAACTATACAAAATCTCCCTAAAATGACAAGCCCAGGACCAGATGGCTTCACGCCAGAATTCTACCAAACCTGTAAGGAGGATCTAGTACCTATATTAATTAACCTTTTCCAAAACATAGAAAAATAATAAATACTACCCAACATATTCTATGAAGCAAACATCACCTCGATCCCCAAACCAGGAAAAGCCCCAACAAGAAAAGAAAATTATAGACCAATATCTCTAATGAATATTGATACAAAAATATTCAATAAGATACTAGCAAATCCAATCCAGCAATACATCAAACAAATTATACATTATGACCAAGTGGATTTTATCCCAGGGTATCAAGGATGGTTCAATACATGTAAATTTATGAATATAATTCATCACATAAAAAAATCAAAAAAGTCCATATGATTCTCTCAATTGATACAGAAAAAGCTTTTGATAATATCTAGCATCCTTTCACGATCAGAACACTTAAGAAAGTTGGTATAGAAGGGACATTTCTTAAACGAATAGAGACCATCTATAGCAAACCCACAGCCAATATCCTATTGAAAGGAGTTAAATTGAAATCAATTCCACTCAGACCAGGAACTAGGCAAGGACGCCCATTGTCTCCACTGCTTTTTAACATTGTAATGGAAGTCTTAGCCATTGCAATTAAGCAAGAAAAGGCAAGTGTATCCATATAGGGTCGGAGGAGATCAAACTTTTACTCTTCACAGATGATAACATTGTATATCTGGAAAACACCAGAGCTTCTACTACCAAACTCTTGGAAGTGAGCAATGAATACAGTAGCATCTCAGATCACAAAATCAACAGTCATAAATCTGTAGCCTTTATATATTCCCAAAATAGTCAAGCTGAAAAAAGTATCAAGGACTCTATTCTTTTCACAGTAGTGCCAAAGAAGATGAAATATTTGGGAGTGCCAAAGGATGTGAAAGATCTCTGTAAAGAAAACTATGAAACTCCAAGTAAAGAAATAGCTGAAGATGTTAACAAGTTGGAAGACATACCATGCTCTTGGCTAGGAAGAAAGAACATTGTTAAAATGTCTATACTACCCAAAGCAATACACAATTTTTAATGCAATCCCTATTAAAGCACCACTGCCATACTTTAAAGATCTCAAAATATTAATACTTTGCTTTATAAGGAATCAGAAAAATCCTCTAATAACCAAGACACTACTCATAAATAAAAACAAAGCAAGAGGAATTACGCTACTAGTCCTCAGACTACTATAAATTGATACTGATCAAAACAGCATGGTACTGGCACAACAACAGAGAGGTAGATGTATGGAACAGAATAGAGAACCAAAAGATGACAGAACCAAGAGTAACAGCTACTTACTGTTATTTGTTCTTCAATAAGCCAGTTAAAAACATTCAGTGGGGAAAAGACTCCCTATTTAACAAACGATGCTGGGTGAACTGGCTGGTGACCTGTAGAAGACTGAAACTGGACCCACACCTTTCACCATTAACTCATATAGACTCTCACTGGATTAAACATTTAAAATTAAGATATTAAACTATAAAACTACTAGAAGAAATTACAGGAAAAACACTTAAAGAAATCAGCCTGAGAGAATATTTTATTAGGAAGACCCCCCATCCCCTGGCAATTGAAGCAACACCAAAAATACATTACTGGGATCTGATGAAACTAAAAAGCTTCTGCACAGCCAAGAACACAGTAGATAAAGCAAGTAGACAGCCCTCAGAATGGGAGAAGATATTTGCAGGTTATGGCTCTGGGAAAGGATTAATGACTAGAATCCACAGAGAACTCACATGCATTAGTAGGAAAATAATAAGTGATCCCGTCTCAGTGTGGGCAAGGAACTTAAAGAGAAACTTGTCTGAAAAAGACAGGCACACAGCCTGCATACACATGAAAAAATGCTCATCATTCTTAATCATCAGAGAAATGCAAATCAAAACCACTTTGAGATATCATCTAACCCCAGTAAGATTAACCCACATCACAAAATACCCAAACGATAGATGTTGGCATGGATGTGGAGAAAAGGGAACATTTCTACACTGCTGGTGGGAATGCAAACCAATTCCTTTTGGGAAGATGTTTGGATATCACTTAGGGATCTAAAAGTAGACCTGCCATTTGATCCTTCAATTCCTCTACTAGGTCTATATCCAGAAGACCAAAAATCACTTTACAACAAAGACATTTGCACCAGAATGTTTATTGCAATCCAATTCATAATTGCTAAGTCATGGAAGAAGCCCAAGTGCCCATCAACTCATGAATGAATTAATAAATTGTGATATATGTATCATGGAACATTACATAGCCTTAAAAATAGATGGAGACTTTACCTCTTTCATATTTACATGGATGGAGCTGGAACATATTCTTCTTTGCAAAGTATCTCAAGAATGGAAGAAAACGTATCCAATGTACTCAGCCCTGCTATGAAACCAATTTATAAACACCATCACTTTCATAGGAAAGCTATAACCCAACTGTAGCCCAGGAATAAGGGGAAAGAGGAGGGGGAGTGTAGGGGAGGAGGAAGGATGATTGGAGGAAGGGTAATTGGTGGGACCACACTCATGGTGCATTTTACAAGTGTACAAGTTAAATCTACTAAGTGTAGAATATAAATGTCTTAACACAATAACTAAGAAAATGTGGTGAAGGCTATGTTAACCAGTTTGATGGAAGTTTCTCAAATTGTATACAAAACCAGCTCATTGTACCCCATAATGTACATAGCTATGACTTAATCAAAAATATGGTGACACTTATGGTATATATGAGGCATGTCACAATAAAAAAAGTACTCAAGAAAGGAAGAAGAGAGAATTAGTAGAGATATGAGTAGAAAACAAATACAAAAACCTAAAACAAACATCAATGATCACCTTAAGTATAATTTAACTATATACTGTAATTGAAAGATAGATATTATCAAGGCTGCGCATGGTGGTTTAAGCCTGTAATATTATCCCTCCAAGAAGAAAAATCAAGTAGACTGAGCTCAGGAGTTTGAGACCAACCTAAGAAAGGGTGAGACCCTGTCTCTAATAAAATTAGAAAAAAATGGCCACCCATTGTGGTGGATGCGTACAGTACCAAATACTATGGAGGCTAATGCATGAGGATTGCTTAAAGCCAGGAGTTTGAGGTTGCTGTGAGCTAGGTGACTCCATAGCACTCTAGCATGAGCAACAGAGTAAGATTCTGTCTCTAAATGAGCAAATAAATAAATAGGTAGAGATTATCAGTGCAAATACAAAGTTTGAAGAGGAGAGACCAAATTCTATAATTGTGTGCTTATAACATACATAATATTTTAAATACAAAGATGCTGATTGGTGGAAAATCAAGAATTAAAATACATACAGTACATGGAAATAATATATGTAATAATATTATATATATCTAAGTATTTTTCAGATGAAATATACTTAATAATATAAGTATAATTTTAGATGAATGGGGACATTTCATATTATAAATAGATTAACATAATAGGGTGATATAATAATTAAAAACATATTTGCACCTCTAAAATACATAGTGCAAAAACTGAGAGAACTGAAAGAGAAATGGACAAATTAATATATATTTGGAGTTTTCCATGTTAAACTCTAAGAAATTGACAGAATTAATATTCAGAAAAGTGGTAAGTAAATGGTAGACTTGAATAGTACTATGAACCAATTGTCAATTGCACACAATTAACATTTATTCAACATCCACTAAATAGCAGAATGGCTGCTCTATTCAATTGGCATATTAACCAGAAAACACTGGAACATATGCTGGGATGTATAACAATTATAAAGGGATTGGAATTTGCTTCTGTTCTATCACTGTGGAATTATGTTAGAAATTAATAACAAAATATTTTAGAAATAATCCCCATATTTTGAAGCGCAATTGGAATATTCTTCAAGAAAGATCTTTGGTTAAGGTATTTAAAAGTAACAGTAAAGTTAAAAATATTGAAAAATATAGAGTATGGTGCAGACAAAAATATATTGAAATGAGACATTAACACAAAATACTTGGGAAACTTCCATGCTATAAAAAATTAAATGTCTGACACTGGGAGTGGAGTGCTTCCCCCTGGTCTGGTGCTCTAGAAGCCTAACCCCTGCAGAGACCAGAACCTTCACAGTTCTTTGTTAAGACTAGGCATTTTATGGTCTGAAGTAGCGCAGCTATGCTGTAACTGTGAATCTGGTAGCAGTGCAGAAAAGCACAGGGAGGAAGGTGTCTGGCTTGGTTCTTAGAAAGTGCAACTAAGCAGTGGATGGAGGCTTGGTTCTCCTTACAGCAAGTGAGGCTTGGGAACGCTGAAGCACAGGAACCCAAGGGGAGACAACTCCCACTTAGCAGCAGCATTAATAGAGCCATCCTGCCAGGGTCAAATTTTGGAGAGATACCTCCCCAATTCTGTGGACTGCCAGAGGGAGCTAGACCTCGCATTGCAGGGATACCAGAGGAGCAGAGCAGCTGGGGCATAGGTACAGTCTCTGAGGGCAAAAGATATTTGCTGCTTTGTTAACCTCTGGTTTGGAACAAGCTCAGATGGAACATTCCCCAATTTCCATTGAGTACTGGAGATAATCAGATTTCAACTCCCTCAGCTGGCTGGTGGCAGAAGGTGGTCACCTGGTCAATGAGGCATTGACTTCTCTCTGAATCTAGCAGGCCCAAATCCCTGGTGCATTAGCTAATTGAGGGAACTGGGCCACAGCCCCATGGGGATGCCAGTGCTTGGGTGTCATGGAGGTGCAAGGTGTAGAAGGAAGCACCAGCCCTCCTTGGACTATTTTGCTAGGTGGGCCTTTCTGATTCCACAGAACACCAGAGTGAGTTACACTTGAGTTGTCAGTGGACTCCCACTACCTAGATGCTGAAGACCTTTTGAACTCTCCCACCTGATTTGTGTTTGGGTTGACCAGGACAATTGGTAGAACTCTTGAACTGGGCCAATCACCTGGGAACTCACCAAGGTTGTACGCTGTTTGTGTAGTTGTGGGAGTGAGTGTGGGACTCTCCTCTTCCAGTTGTCCCCTGTGGGGGGCTGGGGTGTCTTAGTTGCTTATATATCTCCACAGCTGAGATTTCAGCCCAAAGCCACTGATTCACTAGGATTGGACAGAAACTAGCTGAACACAGATCAGAGCTATCTAGCTCAATCACACTAAGCAAGTCCCCTGAGTTTTAGGCTGTAGTACTGAATGGGACCTTTGTAAAGCTCTAGGGGAAAAGCTGAAAACACTAGTCTAAGTTCTTAGGTAAAGGGAACCCAGGACCCCTCAATTCAATTTCACCCTGCCAGCTTCTCTAGCCAAATGGTGAAAAATAACCATGAGGTGGATATAGCAGAAAAATGCTGGAAACATGAATAATCAGAGTAGATCAATTCTTCCAAGGAATGACAAAGGAGACACAACTTAAGATCCCATTCATAAATAAATGGCTGATATGTCAGAAATCATATTCAAAATTTGGATTGCAAATAAGATTAACAGAATGGAGGTAAAGATGGAATTAGAAATTCAAGGAGCAATTCAAAAGTCATCTCAATAATTCAATGAATTCAAAGACAAAATCACCAATGATTTTGAGACATTGAGGCAAGAACTTGCAGCCCTCAGACCTTTGAGAAATACAGTAAAATCCCTCAGTAACAGAATGGAGCAGGCAGAAGAATAGATCTCTGACATTGAAGACAAAGGTTTGGAATGCTCCCAAATGCTCAAAGAGGAAGAGTAGTGGAGAGCAAAAATTGATCATTCCCTGAGAGAATTGTGGGACCACTCCAAAAGAGTAAACATTCACATTGTAGGAATCCGTGAAGGAGAAGAGGATGGTCTGAAAGGCATAGATACTCTACTTGAAGAGATAATTGAGGAGAACTTCCCAAGCATGGCAAGAGATACTGAAATTCAGCTGATAGTTTCGGAACCCCAGCATGACTCAACTTAAATAAAGCATCTTCTAGACACATTGTAATTAACTTTGCCAAAGTTAATATGAAGGAGAAAATTCTGCAAGCACCCAGACATAAGAAAATCATAACCTACAAGGGGAACAATATTAGAATGACTGCAGATCGTTCTGCTGAAACTTTTCTTTTCTTTCTTTGTTTATTTTTATACAAGTGAATAGTTTATTAAGAATTAAACAAAGGTATGATGTGATACAGTACAAGTGAGACATTCAAGATAGATATAATAGTAATATTCACACAAAAACTTAAATTTCACCTCAAAAAAAATCACAAGAGAAAAGAGAAAGCAATTTCAGTTATAAAGTAAGATATTTCATGCAAAGTATTAACTCTGCCTAACCAAAGCCCAACTTCCCAACAAACAAAAAACTATCTGGGAATAGTGCTATGCTAACATATTAACCACAGTATAAATCATTCATAGGAAAACAGGAATTAAGCAATGAGTTAAATTAAATAACAAAGTTCAAACTATCATAAACTCATAGACCACATGATTTTATAAGACAAGCAATTCCAGAAATCTTATAAGTGATAAAAAAAGAAGAAATATGTCAAAATCATTCTATTTGATCTGCATACACCTGATATTGAAATTGGGGAAAATGTATTGTTATAAAGGGAAATTACAAACATGTTTCACTTATAAATGAGGATGCAATATCCTAAACACCACATTGACAAGTTGAATTAAAAAATTAATGTTTAAGTAATGCACTTTGGTCAAAATTGAATCCAATTTATATGAAAGTTAGTCACTATTTTCTATTTTCTTTTTTTTTTTTTTTGGTTTTCTATCCCTCACCCCTCCCTCCTTCTCTGTCTGCACTCTCCTTCCCCCATGACCCATTGTGTCATTGATTGTCATTAATAGTTGTCAAATCAAAGTTGAACACATAGGATTCATGCTTCTCCATTCCTGTGATGTTTCACTAAGAATAATGTGTTCCACCTCCATCCAAGGTACTACAAACAGTGCAAAGTCTCCATTATTTTTGATGGCTGAGTAATATTACATGGTATACATATACCATAGTTTACCAATCCACTCCTGGTTTGAAGGACATTTAGGCTGTTTCCACACTTTAGCAATTGTAAATTGGGCTATGATAAACAGCCTGGTACAAGTGTCCTTATAATAAAAGTTTTTTTTTTTCTTCTGGATAGATGCCCAGCAATGGGATTGCAGGATCAAATGGGAGGTCTATGTTGAGATCTTTGAGCTTTCTCCATACTTCTTTCCAAAAAGGCTGTATTAGTTTGCAGTCACACCAGCAGTGTAGAAGTGTTCCTTTCTTCCCACATCCGTGCCAGCATCTGCAGTTTTGATATTTTGTGATATAGGCCATTCTCACTGGAGTTAGATGGTATCCCAGGGTGGTTTTAATTTGCATTTCTCTAATACTTAGGGATGATAAGCATTTTTTCAAGTGTTTACTGGTCATTCATCTGTCGTCTTTAGAGAAGATTCTATTCATCTCTTTTCCCCACTGATGTATGGGATTTTTTTTTCCTATAGATTAATGAAAGTTCTGTATAGATCCTGGTAGTTAAACTTTTATCAGATTGAAAATGCGCAAATATCCTTTCTCATTGGGTAGGTTGTCTATTTGCTTTGGTTGTTGTGTCCTTGGCTGTACAGAAGCTTTTCAGTTTAATTAAGTCCCATTTGTTTATTGTTGAAAGTTATTGTTATTGCTATGGCAGTTTTCCTCATAAAGTCTTTCCTCAGGCCAATATCTTTGAGTATTTTTCCAATTCTTTCTTTGAGGATTTTTATTATCTCATGCCTTAAATTTAAGTCCTTTATCCATCTTGAAACAATCTTTATGAGGGGAGAAAGGTGTGCATCCAGTTTCAGTCTTTTACATAGTCTCTCCCTTTTTGCTGATGATATGATCTTATACTTAGAGAACACCAAAGACTCAACTACTAGACTCCTGGAAGTCATCAAAAAATACAGTAATGTCTCAGGATATAAAATCAATGTCCATAAGTCACTTGCCTTTGTATATGCCAACAACAGTCAATATGAGAGGTTAATCACAGACACAACTCCCTTCACCATAGCCCCAAAGAAAATGAAATACTTAGGAATATACCTGACAAAAGAGGTAAAAGACCTGTATGAAAAAAATTATGAAACCTTAAGAAAGGAAATAGTAGAGGACTTTAATAAAGGGAAGAACATACCATGGTCATTGCTGGGAAGAATCAACATTGTTAAAATGTCTATATTTCCCAGAGCAATTTACTGATTCAATGCCATCCCTATTAAAATATCAACATCCTACTTTCAAGACCTGTAAAAAATGATTCTGCATTTTGTATGGAACCAGAAAAAACCCTGTATAGCTAAGGCAGTTCTTAGTAATAAAAACAAAGCTGAGGGTATCACCATACCAGATTTTAGGCTGTATTACAAGGCCATAGTAGTCAAGACAGCATGGTACTGGTACAAAAATAGAGACATAAATACTTTGAATCATATAGAAATCCTGTAAATGAAACCAGCAACTTACAGCTATCTAATCTTTGATAAACATAACAAGAGTGTTCACTGGGGGAAAGACTCTCTATTCAATAAATGGTGCTGGGAGAATTGGATATCTGTTGAAACTTTTCAAGCCAGAAGATGATGGTCATTGACCTTCAATCTCCTAAAACAAAACAACTTTTAGCCCAGGATCCCATATCCAGTGAAATTGAATTTCATTTATGACAGAGAAGTTAAATACTTTAATGACATACACATAATGAGGAAATTTGCCATAACCAAGCCAGCTCTTCAGGATATTCTCAGACCCACCCTCCAGAATGAGCAGCAAAATGCTCTACCACCAAAGTAAACTCACTCTGAAATTCTTGATCAAAACCCAATTTCCGCAGTGGTGAAAAGATTTAATATATCCACTGGACTTTTGAAAAACATGACACCCAAAATATTACCAGGCTTATCAATACTCTAAATAAATGTGAACAACTTAAATTGTTTTCTTAAGAGGCACAGCTTGGCTGACTGGATACAAAAACTCAGGCCAGATTTCTGCTACATACAAGAAGCTTATCTTAAGTTAAAGGATAAATATAGACTCAGGGTGAAGGGATGGGCATTTGTACTCTAGGCAAAGGAAATCAGAAAAAGAAGGGGTGGCAATTTTATTTGCAGATACATTAGGCTTCAAACAATCAAAGATAAGGAAAGAAAAGGATGGTCACTTCATATTTGTTAAGGGAAACACTCAACACAATGAGATGTCAATTATTAACATTTATGCCACCAAGCAGAATGCTCCTCAATTTATAAGGGAGACCCTAACAGACATGAACAATTTAATATCTTCCAGCACCATAATAGTTGGAGATTTTAACACCCCTTTGGCAGTGTTGGATAGATCCTCCAATAAAAAACTAAGCAAGGAAATTTGACTTAAACTTCACCATACACCAATTGGATTTAATAGACATCTACAGAACATTTCATCCTAACAAAACTGAATACACATTCTTCTCATCAGCCCATGGAACATCTTCCAAAATTGATCACATCTTAGGTCACAAGTCTAAATTTAACAAATTTAAAAGTATAGAAATTATTCTTTGTATTTTCACTCATCATCATGCAATAAAAGTTGAACTCACCAATAACAGGTATTTGCATACTCATACGAAGAAATGGAAACTAAATAATCTTATGCTGAATGATAGCTGGGTCATAGATGAGATTAAGAAGGAAATTGCCAAATTTTTGGAACAAAAAAAAATGAAGACATGAATTATCAGTACCTGTGAGATACTGCAAAGGCAGTCCTAACTGGGAAATTTATAGCATTGTAAGTCTTCCTCAAGAGAATGGAAAGAGAGGAAGTCAAGAATTTAATGGGACATCTTAAGCAACTGGAAAAGGAAGAACATTCCAACTCCTAACCCAGCAGAGGGAAAGAAATAATTAAAATTAGAGGAGAATTATATGAAATTAAAAACAAAAGAATTATTCAAAAGATTAATGAATCAAAAAGTTGTTTTTTTTGAACAATTCAACAACACTTATAAACCTTTGGCCAACTTAACCAAAAATAGAAAATTAAAGTCCATGATATCATCAATCAGAAATGACAAAGGAAAAATAACAACAGACACCTCAGGAATTAAAAATAAAATCTTTAATGAATACAAAAAAACTTTGTCAGAAATATGAAAATCTGAAAGAAATTTATCAAAACTTGGAAGCATGTCAACTTCCTAGACTTAATCAGAAAGAATTTGAAATGCTGAACAGACCTATATCAAGAACTGAAATAAAATCAAACATATGAAATCCCCTCAAAAAGAATAGTCTGGGACCAGAAGAAGAAGATGGCTTCACATCAGAATTCTATCAAACTTTTAAAGAGGAACTACTACCTATATTACTTAACTTTTTCCAAAACAATGAAAAAGAAGGAATACTTCCCAACACATTCTATGAAGCAAATATCACCCTGATCCCCAAACCAGGAAAATACCCAACAAGAAAAGAACATGATAGGCCAATATTTTAATGAACATAGGTGCAAAAATATTCAATAAGATCCCAGCAAACAGAATCCAGCAACATATGAAACCAATTTTACACCATGACCAAGTGGGTTTTATCCCTGGATCTCGAGGTTGGTTTAACCTACACAAATCTTTAAATATAATATATCACATAAATAGACTAAAAAACAAAGACCATATGATTCTCTCAATATATGCAGAAAAACTTTGGACCATCTCCAGTATCATTTTATGATCAGAACAGTTAAGAAAATAGCTATAGAATGGACTTTTCTTTAACTGGTAGAGGCCATCTAAGCAAACCCACAGCCAATATCATATTGAATGGAGTAAAATTGAAAGCATTTCCACATAGACAAGGAACCAGGCAAGGTTGCCCATTGTCTCCACTGCTTTTTAACACTATAATGGAAGTCTTAGCCATCACAATCAGGCAAAAGAAGGTGATCAAGGGTATTCAAATAGGGTCAGAGGTGATCAAACTTTCACTCTTTGCAGATGATATGATTTTATACCTGGAAAAACCCAGGGACTCAACTGCAAAACTGTTAGAAATGGTCAAGGAATACAGTAGTGTCTCAGGATGCAAAATCAATACTCATAAATCAGTAGCTTTTATATATACTAATAATAATCAAGCTGAAAAAACAGTCAAGGACTCTATTCTCTTTACAGTTGTGCCAAAGAAGATGAAATATTTGGGAATTTACCTAATAAAGGACATGACAGATCTCTACAAAGATAATTATGAAACTCTGAGAAAGAAATAGCTGAAGATGTTAACAAATGGAAAAACATACCATACTCATGGCTGGGAAGAATCAACATTGTTAAAATGTCCATATTACCCAAAGCATTTAAAAAATTTAATGCAATCCCTATTAAAGCACCACCATCATAC
>CAUYON010078862.1:0-22606 GCA_963573935.1 Arctocebus calabarensis
AAGTGAGTCTCCTGCCTCCACCTCCCGAGTAGCTGGGACTACAGGCGCCCATCACAATGCCCGGCCATTTTTTTTTTTTTTTTTTTTGGTTGCAGCCATCATTGTTGTTTGGCGGGCCCAGGCTGGATTTGAACCCGCCAGCTCAGGTGTACGTGACTGGTGCCTTAGCCGATTGAGCCACAGGCGCTGAACCTCTCCTTTTTTTCTCCATAGTGCTCCCAGTGCCTGGGAAGTCACAATCTATTTCATCTCCCGCAAGCTAAGACCACCTTGTTAAATTCCCAGTGTCTAACCCCTGAAGCCTGAATCATTTGATATGATTGTAGATGACAAAGGAAAATTAGAGAATCTCCCCTCAAGATAAAGGTGTCTTGCTGTAAAATCCCACTCTTCAATATCAAAAGCTGAACATTCCTTGCTTTGGTTTTTTTTTTTAATTTGAATTTCCTTTGTAATAATTCCTAACTACATCCCAAGCAAGTAATAGAGCCATTGATAAATTTACAACTATTACTGCTACTGTACTTTTATTACTAAGCAAGAAGACTTAAAATGAATTAAACAGTCAACAAAAGAAACCAGAAAAATAACAACAAAAGAACTGAATAAACTTAGAATACAGGAGTCAGAGATAATAATTTAAAGCAGAAATTAATGAAACATGAAAGAAGTAAAATTGATAAATTGGGCAAATAACTAGTTCATTGAAAATGATGATACTATAGATGATGTTAAGGTGGCATAGTATTAACAAAAGCTATAGAAAAACAACACTAAGCAAAAGGGATATAAAAAGATATTAAAAATTATGAAAACTATACAAATAATACCATATACACTCTATGATAATAAATTTTAATACACATAAAATACACTTCTAGGGAAGTATACATTCCAAAATTAACAAATCAAATTAATAATAATAAAACCTTGCTATTTATAGAAAAAAAGACTTAAAAATATTTATGAAAACATTGTGGCAGGTACTTGTAGTCTTTGCTACTCTGGAGGCTGAGGCAAGAGGATCACTTAAAGCCAGGAGTTTAAGGTTGCTGTGAGCTATGACTCCATGGTACTCTATCCAGGACCACTGAGTGAGATTCTGTCTCAAAAAAGAAAAAAAAGATGTCCAGAAGATTTCTGCTGCTCGCTCACACCCTATACCCAGCACCTAGTGAGAGCAGATGTATGTGAGTAAGGGTTGTGTATGGTAGTCAGTCTAACCAGGTGATACTTCCCAGCCTTTCCCACATCACTGGCCTCAGATCAGCCAATTCCAATGGAGAATTTATGAACCATGACATGGTACCTCAAAATAATTCTCCCCTTTTCCAACGCATCAAAGACAGTGCCTTTGTGAAAAAATAGCCACCAAAATATGGTCCCACCATATCCTCTTCAATAATTAGGCCTCCTGCCTGCCAAGATTTGCAAAAACATAGTCTTCATTCCCCTCCGCTATGACTGGGTCTAAATGCATGGAACATGCCCTGGCTAGAATATATCTTTCACTACCATTCTGTAGGACTTACAGAATAACAATTCTGCACCTTCCTACCTCTGTGATCAACTTCCTATCTCCCCCACGGCACCATGCTGCACCTTGCCCCTGTGAGGTGAGCAGGGCAATAGTGAGTCCACACGTTCTCACTAGTGGGAGAGGAAGGTACCAAAGGGAATATCTTCCCCAGGGCCTCACAACTTGTTCTGACATTCCTACCAAAGGCTGTCTAAACCTTTTCTTAGAGCATTCCTGATTTAATCTTTGCAAAAGCTTCTGGTTCAAGATCTGGGCAGTCCTGTACTCACCTTCTCATCTCTAGTGCTGCATGGTGACACAGTGACATAATCCTGGAGGCCATGAAGATGAGGCCAGGGACTTACTCCTGCCTCTGCCTACCGGCTTCTGCAGCATTTGCAGATGAGAACAATGCCCAGACCAAACTTCCCACTTATAATCCCTCTTGGGACTAAGGAGAGAGGTCAAGAAGTCAGAAATCTCTGAAGTTCATTTATTTCCAGTTCTGACTTAGTCCATTAGTGTCTGCTTTGGTCATAACATTCTCCAAAGCAAGATCCCTTGGTTTCAGATTGACAGCTGGAGTTATGTCCCATTTTTAGCCTTAGTATCTTGCAGTAGCTGAGCTTTCTGTGTCCCAAAGATGAGGTAATAATTTAAATAGCTTAAAAAATTATCAACTGAGGGAAGGGGAGGGAAAGGGGAAGAGACAGGGGGTGGGTTGATAGAGGGAAGGTTAGTAGCGGGACCACACCTAAAGAGCATATTGCAAATACAAGTTGGACCTATCAAGTGTAGAACACAAATGTCTTAATGGTGTAATTGGGTAAAAGAGGTGAAAGCTATGTTGATTAGTAGCATGTAAGCATTCCAGTTTGTACAAATAATCAACACATCAAATCCCATAATGGCATAAATGTATGTATGATCTATGTACAAAGAACTTAATTAAAAAAAAAGAAATGACAAAAAAAATTTATGAAAACAAATCAACCTTTACCCCAATTATAAAAGGGCTAAGCACTGACAGTTTTATGGTAAGTGCGCCTTGATCTTTATGAAACAGTTACATGATAAAATGAACAGTTTAGGATAAAATGAAAATTTTCCACATATCTTATGCTAAAGCTTAACAAATGTAGGAAAAAAATAGAACATAGAAAATTATATGTTGGACAGAGCAAAAGTCCTGTACAAAAATTCCAACAAATTAAATAAATTCATTTGTTAAAATACAAATTAAATACAGCACTCCATTAAGAACAGAATTATTCATAACCAAATGGAATTTATCGTGACTCTGTAAAGATATATAATAAAAAACTATTAAGATAATTAATCACAATGCAAATTCAAAAGATTTTATGATCTATGTGAATAACAAAATATAACAGACAAAATTCAATATACACCACTGATACAAACTGTAAACTAAGGAAATTTTCATAACATCGTAATAAATAAACTCCCCTGGACAGGCATGGTGGCTCATGCTTGTAATCCTACCACTCTGTGAGGCCCAGGCCCAAGCCCAGGGTGAACTGTTTGAGCTCAGGAATTTGAGACCAGCCTGAGAAAGAGCAAGACCTCATCTCTACTAAAAATGGAAAAACTAGCTGAGTATTGTGGCGGGCACCTGTAGTCCCAGCTACTCAGGAGGCTGAGGCAGGAGGATCACTCGAGCCCAGGAGTTTGAGGTTGCTGTCAGCTGTGACACCATTGCACTCTACAGAGGGCAACATAGTGTGAGTATGTCTCCAAAAAAAGAAAAAGAAAGAAATATATATCAATGATATAGGGGAAGAAAGGAAACTTGGCTATAGAAGGCAAAGAAAGTGAGGTCACACAAGACAGGAGAAATCACAGCAGGTTTGTATGCTGATGAGATGATTCTGTAGAAAGTGAAAAATTAGTGATACAGGAACAGAAAAAAACTGATGGGAAAATGTCACAGCCATGAAGAGGGTGAGAAGGAAAAGAAGACCCAGAGGGCTGATGCAGATGAACACAAGGATGAGACAGAGAATCTCCAACAGAGGGTCCAGTGAAGTTGGAGGAAAAGCGACACAGTGGGGTCTCAGAGGCCAAAAGAGGAAATGCCTCCTCAGGGAAGGAGGAGTTTATGCTGACAGTTCAGGAATGAGGAGGCCAGCGGAGGTTCTGGATTTTGTAGCAGAGGTATTTGATGTCTTAATGGGGTCATTTTGGTGAAGCATTATAAGAATCACATCTAAGTAGGTTGAATCCTAAATGGGAGGTGAATATGTGTAATCGGTGATTGCAAATGGCTCTTTTATTTTATTTTATTTTTGAGACAGAGTTTCACTCTGTAGCCCTGGGTTAGAGTGCTGTGCTGTCCTAGCTCACAGCAACCTCAAACTTTTGAGCTCAAGTGATTCTCCTGCCTCACCCTCCTAAGTAGCTGGGACTACAGGCACCGGCTACCACACCTGGCTAGTTTTTTCTATTTTTAGTAGAGTCAGGGTCTCACTTTTGCTCAGGCTAGTCTCAAACTCCTGAGCTCAGGCAATCCATTCTCCTGGGCCTCATAGGAGAGTGCTAGGATTACAGACGTGAGACACTACCTCCAGCCTACATATAGGAATTTTAATGTGGAGGAAAAGAGATTGTGAAGACATGGAGTTTTGAACAATTTTTTTTCCCCAAGGAGAATAAAAATTAGATCATACTTATTTGCTGAGGAAAATAATTCAGGAATTAATTAATTAATTATGCTGGAGAGAGGTGATCATTGCTGAAGAAAAATACCTGGGAATGGGGGGAAAGAAGAGGTCCTTCAAAAATGATGAGAAAAATTGTTCTTAGATACAAAGACATGTGTTATTGCCAAATAAATATCTGCAATGAAAAAGTAGTTTTCAATTAAAATTTCAAAATTTGAAATATTTCATTTGATTATAAAAAAATGCCTAAGAATAGTTAGGACAGTTTGGAGAGATAAAGTCACAGGGAGAGTGTTGCTCTATTGTAAAGAGTGGCAGTTTATAAAGTTTCAGTAATTTTCTAAGATGAGGAATAAACAAACTGGTTAGTAGGAAAGAAAAAATAGCATACCTAGAAGTAAGCCTAAAATGGTAAATAAGAAATTAGCCTGTGTTAAATCAGTGGAGTAGACAATATTTATCAAACGTCATCTCAGAATTTGTAGACTCACAATTGGTGGCTCATTAAGGAAAAAAACCCAACAAGGTTAGCTTATTTTAATGTCAGTTAAAGCAGACCTTAAAATAAATTCCAGGTAGATTCAGGCTTTAACAAAAATCATAAATGTAGTAAAAGAAATCCGAACAGATTTCTAAGTATCTATCTAAGGGAAATAAATTCACAAATGGGCTGGAAGTGAATTATATGAAAATTAAAATCCTCATTGTAAGATATCAGAATTATAAACTCCACTTGGCTATGAAAATCTTGCTTTAGAGGAATATTTTATGAAGAGAGAGGGAAAAATTATAAAAATAATGTATTTTTAAACAACAACCAAAAAGATCATGAAAAAGTTTTATTGTATAATCCTTATTTTTCCTCCTATTCCTCTTCCTCCTCCTCCTCTTCTTCTTCTTTTTTGAGACTGAGTCTCACTTTGCTTTCCTAGGTAGAGTGCTGTAGTATCACAGCTCACAGCAACCTCAAACTCTTGGGCTTAAGTGATTCTCTTGCCTCAGTCTGCTGAGTAGCTGGGACTATAGGTACCCACCACCACAATGCCCAGCTAGTTTTTTAGAGACAGGGTCTCTAAAAGAAAAGAATACAAAATAATAAAGAAGAAAATAATACAAAAATTTAACTATGTTCATCTCTTGGCCAAAAAACTGCCTACTGTAATGTCAATGATCTTTTAAGAGCTTTTTTCATAGTTCCCAAAACATTTATGCTTTTGCAATCAGAAAATGATATTATACTAATTTTTATCCATAGTGTTTGAGTGCTCTTTTAGAGAATTTATATTAAAGACAAAAATCTTAAAAACCATGTGTACTATATAAAATTGTACTACCTACATAACTCCAAGGGTTTGAAAACAAATCCTAAATAATAACAATTATAAATTTTTCTTTCAATCATAATTATAAAGTTTGAAACTTCTAATCTCCAGGAAAAAAAATGATGGAGAAACACCAATGTGCTAACAATTCTATTATTAAGGTAGTGGATTTATGCTTTTAACTTTTTCAAGTGTACTGAGTATTTTCCAAATTTCATATATACAAGTATATCTGTCTATTTCCAAGCCTACGATGTAATAACCCTGTTCTCGTAAATACACAGCTTTTGTTCTGCACAGCGTGTGAGTCCAGGAGAGGAAATCTCAGGAAGGGCGTGGGCGTTACTGCTATCAGTCACCAGATTATTTTCTTACAGCTGCTTTGATATATTACTACAAACTTAGTATCTTAAGACAACAGACATTAATTTTCTCACAGCTCTAAAGCCCAAAATGACCAGGCTGAAATGAAAGAGTGGGAAGAACTGCACTCTCCCCGAGGTTCCAGGGGACATTTGCTCCTGCCCTCTTCCAGCTCTGGTAGCTGTTTACATTCCTTGGCTTGTGGCTGCACCACTCCAGTCTCTGCACTGTGGTCATATTGCCTTCTCCTGTTTCTTTGTCTTACAAGGATCTCATTTAGGGCACACCTGGATCATCCAGCACAATCCCCGCATCTTGAAACCCTAATTCAATCATATTTTCCAAGTAATTTTTTGCCAAAATGGGTCATATTCATAAGTTCCAGGGATTGAGATGTGGATATCTTTTGGGGTGGGGACATTATTCAGCCCACGGCTGTCACCTTGTAACATGCTCAGTCGTGGAGCACATCACAAGGCTGACCTTTGGACCAGGAATAATATTATATCCTTTCTGTGGAAGTGGAGAATAAAACCCTGGTGTTGTGGTTCTAGCAAAAAAAGTGAACTACCCTTGGGCATGTGAATGCTGGCTCTGTGAGACTAATTTTGCACCCTCTGCTAAAACCCTTGGCAGGTGCATGTATCACCAACAAGAGCTACATGCTGGGCAGCTGCCTCCAGGAGTTGGAGTCTGAGCACTAGCTCCACAGCAGGTGGTACAGGAAACCAGAACTGACCTTTGGACATGAGGAGATAGCTCTCTCCATGAGGCCAGAGTGAGGCATCCACCGTGCTCTTTGGTAGACAGTGCTGGGCTCATCAGAGGGGCATTCTTTCAAGGTGATTGCTAGGCTAGGGCAGACAATAAAGTGAATGGGAAGAAAACCAGAATGAAGAGATGCAGAAGCTCTGTTCTTAAGTGTCAGTAGCAAAGACCAGAAATAGCTGGGCTCCATTTGAACAGGGTTCATTTGAGCTAAGTGGCTGGTAAGAGCTCATGCCTTTGAACATTTGTAGATCTAGGACGGTGAGGTCATAGACTTACTGCTTAGATCTCTCTTCTCATGGTTTGATATTTTTTCTATTTTTAATATAAAAATAATTTATTACTTTTAGCATAAAATTATAGGGTCTTAGGTCTGGATCTTGAAAGATAAACACTGGCTTTAAGTATCCTAGAAATGAAAGTCAGAGACACATTTACCTTCTGCTCACAAGCTTCATGCAGGGTTAGGGATGTTATGAAAGCAGCGTAGAGAAAGGCTGTGTCTCACATAGGAAGAGGCTGCCTCTGTCTGTACCTGGTAAGGGTACACACAGGGTCGGCAGTTACTGAGGTTATTGGATCTGAATGGACTTGAACAGAGGGACTCCTAGATTTTTATTGTCTTCTCTGCAGGAATGGACTAACCAGGGTCCAGGGACAATGTGTTACCATAGCAATTTTGCTGCTCAGAAAGTTATGTCATCCAGCCCTAATGTCTGGGTTGTGAGACATTCAAGACTTGGTAATTTATATTCATGTAACTACCATTTTCCATATCTGTACCAAGAATTATGATACATCCCTTTGTGAGTTCCTGTTTCAGGACCTTGAAATTTTCTCATTTATATCACTTAGGGGCTTTCCATGTGTGGACGTGGCCATGGGCCATCAATGTCTGGTCTCTAGCCCCAGCTACCATCAAACTCAATTAACATAGTCTCAACAGATTATTAGACATTTATAGATAGCTATTCTACCACTTCTCCAAACAAAAAATGTTATTCATGTTCTTCCTCAACAAAATAGCTTACATATCTCCATTTCTCTATTTTCATGAAAGATTTCTACTGTTCATCTTTCAGTAAGACTCAATATCTTGGTATCATTTTATTTTTTTTTAATTCTTTTGGGACAAAATTCTTTAATTTGTCTCCCATTTCTAAGCAGTTTCCATCTACTAGTGTTTATTTGCTCAAAATATCTCTTCCCTTCAACTCCCACTATTTTCATTTTTGGATCTCACTAACTCCCCACATGTACTATTAAAATGCTTCATACAACCATTATCCTCCTTAGACTAGGTTGTCATATACTTAAGTAGAATAAATAGGCAGTCATTTTCAGGGCATTGCAAAAGTCTTCTAGACCTAAAACTCTCCAGCTCAGTTGGTGATGAATGTCACCACAGAGAGCTCATTCCATTGGCATCTAGAGGTGAAGTGGCTTGTGTGATCATCAGTAACGGAAAAAGATGTGGGGTGCTCTGGAGAGCTCAGTATGAAGAAAAAAATACTCTAAAAAATGGACTAATTGAAGAACTCAGAACTTCACCTTCCATGGCTTGGGAATGCCATGGAAATTTATTGATTTTATGCTTTGTCTCAACTTTAAGAACCTAACACAAATAAGTTTATCAGTCATATATATTTTAGAGTAAAAGGAATTCTTAGCTTTTTTTGAAGAGCTAGTTGTGATACAGGTGAAGGCAAGGGTCATTATAATTTAGTGCTGAAGAGGAAGAGTCATAAAAAAAAGAGTTTGAAGAAAGAGGAAACAGAGAAAGCAGACTTATTCTTCACAGTTCCAAAGGCCAATAATAAATAGGAATTCCATCACTAATTTAACAAGCATCCGATGAGTTGTATGTTATGTATCCTACCTTGTTATAGGGACTGGAAAGAGAGAAGTAAGCAAAATAGAAAATATTTTGCTTTCCTGAAGTTTATATATGAGTAAGATAAAGAAAATAAACATGTAAACAAATTAATAAATACACTAAGTCAAGATAGACTTAGGGATGCCCATCCTTTTGGCTTTTCTGCACCACATTGTCTTGGGCCACACATTAAATACATGGACATGAATGAAGGTTGATGACCAAAAAAGGGACCCTTGCATAAGTTTTGTGACATTCAACACCACAGATAAGCAAAAAAGTCCTCACATAATACACACTTGGCCTATGGGCCATGGGTTGGACTCTGCTGACATGAAGAAAATAAGGCAGGGTGCTCTGATAGCAATTGAAAATGGAAGGAAGACCTCTTAGTGGGGATTACTCTTAGCTAAGAAAATAAAGGACAAGAAGACATCACCCATGGAAAGATCTGAGATAAGACGTTCCAAAGAGAGAGGCTAGCTGCTACAGGCCAATGATGGGAAGGTATTTGTGCTCATGAAGCAGGCCAAAGGCCAGCGTGCTCAGAGGGCAGTGCTGCGTGAGATGATATCCGAGGCAGTCAGACCGTGGTTTTGCAGTCAAAACCATATTTTCGAGGAAGACTAGATGAGTTTAGGTATCATAGTGAGTGAGTTGAGAGCTCCACTGAAGGGTTTACTGCAGCAGGGAGACGTCATATGATTCACACTTTAAAAATATCACCTGGACCACTGTGTGGGGAATGGACTGTGAGGAGAAAGAGTGGTTATTAGAGGAATATAAATGAAAGATGGTGGTGGCTTGGCCTAGGACTCTGGAGGTGGGTTCTGGATGTAGCTGGATATTCAGGGTATAGTTTGGTTCTGGGGTATTGTTTCTACAGGATTAGATGTTGGTTGAGAAAGGAAAAGGAATTAAGGATGGTTTGGTGTCTGTTTGAGCAACTGGGTCACTCACTCTCTGAGATGAGAAAGATGGAAGGTGAAGGGTGGGAGGTGGATCAAAAATTCTTTTTTGACTCCTGGGACATGTTGAGATGTCCACTTGACATTCCAGTGGAAATGTCAGATGAGTCATAGGTTATATCTGCCTGGAGATCCAAAAAGAGTTTAAGTTTTAGATATACAAATTAGAGCACTGCCACCTTATTTAAAGACGTGATAATTGGTAGATTGGTAAGGTTACCCAGGAAGAGAATGGAGGGAAGGGAGGGGTCTGGGAAGTGGGGGGCGGGGGGAGAGAGAGAGAGAGAGAGATAATAATCACAACTAATTTTCCAAAAATACTCTTTTATTCTTTATTTGGACATTTTCCTACTCCTTTGCTCAAGGTTCTTGAGCTCAAAATCTTCTGTATTTTCATTAGAATTCAACTCACTTGTATGCTTACAAAATGCTGAATGAGGGTGGCACCTGTGGCTCAAAGGAGTAGGGCGCCGGCACCATATGCCGAGGTGGTGGGTTCAAACCCAGCCCCGGCCAAAAACTGCAAAATAAAAATGCTGAATGAAATTCCTGTATCCTTTCCAATTCCTCCAGTCCACACTAGTCTTTCCATATTCTGACTGTTTTTATTCCTTTTTGTGCATTGAAGAATTAAATGTATCCAAAGAAAAGTCTGATCTTTGCCCTTGACTACTGGAAGGTGATCTGTGGGTCCCTAGGATGTTCTGCCTGGTAAAAGCATCTTTGGTGGCCTTCCTATATGTCTAACAATGTGATTTCATGTTTGAGCCTGGGGACTATGTGATAATCGGTTCTGGCTTCTGGAGAGATGGAGACTAAAGGATGAACTCGACCTCCACGAGGGGCTAGACACTAAAGGTCAGTCGTGTAAGGTGTGTGGGATGGAGCCCTGGGACAGCAAGCCCTGTGTGGGCTTCCCTGGTTGGCATTACTCCACGCACCTGGTCAAACCTGGTGAGAGGACACGGCGCTATGTGTGAATTCGCAGGAGGGGATGACCAGAAATTCTGTGCCTGGAAATGTCCAGGACTCTGCCCAGTGTGTCTCGTCTAGCTGATTTTAATCTGTATCCTCTTTCTCTAATAAACCATAATCTTGAATATAGACAGCCTTTCAGTGAGTTCTGTGAGTGCTTTTAATGAATTATCAAACCTCCAAATTTGTAATTGATGTCCAAAGCAAGAGCAATCCTGTGTGGGGACTGTTCCCTCAAACTTGATAGTTGGCCCTAACTCTTCACACTTTTACTTTGATTAATCCTTTTCTTATTTTCTTTGTAAGCTATTTTACATGTTTGTGTGTCTTTTCCTCTAGGAGTGAGATCTTCTAGACATGTTTACTTCTTTTGTATCCTCAACACCTAGCATAATTTGGGGGCTTCTGGTAGCGTTTCAATATCTGTGTTGAATTTAATTGTCATATTGAGTCATTATCTTTCTTTCTATTTTTAAAAAATAATTGCCATATTCAAGAAATACTTGCAGAGGAAACTTAGTCTATTTAATTTCTGCTTTGCATTTATTAAAACAAGAGCATTGTCAATACATGTGTGGGAGTGGCCAGAGGGGAGATGGAGGAGGGAGCTATTTTTTTCTGAGTGTGATTTTCTGTCTGATTGGACCTCTATTTAGTAAGTGGTGTAGCTGCACCTTCCTAATGCCTTGGCTGTAGATCTGAGGGGCTCCTGCAACACTGGGAAGAGCCAAAGCAATTCAAAAACCTGGATTGCTTTATTCAAGAGAGAAGATGCTTCAAGGAGAAACCCTGACTCTCCTAGTTCTCTTTGGTGCAGTTGTTCTTGTCCTGCAAACCTGTGCTCTCCAATGCGCTCCCCACTACCCATGTGTTGCTGCCAAATGCTTGAATTGTGGCTAGACTGAGTTGAGATGTATAGCAAGTATAAACTACACACTGGATTCCCGAGACTTAGTGATAAATAAGAATAAAAAAAGAACATGAACTAGGTCATAAATGATATTTGTAAATCTATCCCCTATTGAAAGACCTCCTTGGATCTCTGGGGTTAAGTAAAATATATTATTAAAATTAATTTCACCATCTTCTTTTCACTTAAAAAATGTTGCTGCCAGAAAATTGAAAATGATGTATAGAGCTCACAGTTATGTAGGGCATTACATTTCTACTGGACAGTGCTGCCCCTGGACAGGTCACTTCTCCTTCAGCTCCATGGCTGGGGTAGTCAGCCTCACTTCCAGGGGAGAGGGGCGGATAATGCAAAGTCTGCCGGACGCAGAGGGCACTCTGCCACTGTCTCAGTCTGGGAGAGGACATACAGATTTCCTGCCTGCTTTATTTTTCTGATGGTCATTTGCTTCATGGAATTTTTAAGAGGTAGGGGGGATGAAGAAAAAGAGTGGGATGTTTGTTTCCAGTTATTAACCTAGATGTTCTTGAAAAAGCATCTGAGACACGAAAGTTTGGGAGGCACCATAGTTGCTTAAAAAAAATCCTGTTAAGAAATAAACACATCCACTCTTCTAATACTTATTTAAGATGGAAACTTCAAAAGTATCACGTATTTTTCCCCTTTTAGGTTTTCCAAAAAATGTTCCAGAGTGGAGCAGAAATTGCATAATGCCAAGATTTTGTGAAAAGGACTTTCTATTACAAAGTTACTAGATCTGAGAATTTGGTTTTAATAAACAGTCCACATCACCTTCCATGAAATGTCAGGAATGTGCTATTTTAGTAACAGCCCCACCTGAGTCCTAGGGCACTGCCAGTGAGAATCTCCATAAGAGGGAAAAGAAAATAGTTAAGAATTGGCAGGCTAAATCTTCTGGTAATGGTCTTAATGACTTCTTCAAAGAAGAAGTTGGCCCCTACCTTTATCAGAAACTCATTAAATTGGCTTGGCGCTTGTAGCTCAGCGGTTAGGGCGCCACCCACATATATTGGGGCTGGCAGGTTTGAACTCGGCCTGGGCCTGCTAAACAACAATGACAACAACAACAATAACAAAAATAGCTGGGTGTCATGGCGGGCAACTGTAGCCCCAGCTGCTTGGGAGGCTAAGGCAAGAGAATCGCTGAAGCCCAAGAGCTGTGATGCCATGGCACTCTGCCAAAGGCAACATAGTGAGACTCTGTCTTAAAAACAAGCAAACAAACAAATGAACAACTCATTAAATTGTGGTCAGTTTTATAAAGAGAAATATCTGTTTTATTCCTTGTGAGTCTGTAGAAATAAGGCAATCTCTCTCTGTTTCTCTCTCTTTTAATAACTACAGTGAATATCTCTAACATGCATTACCAGGTAACCCAAAGATAGTAGGCAATACACAGCTAGACTGGAATGCTCAGTGCACACCCATCATGGTGTGCAAATCATTGCTCATTTTCTGGCGGTTATCAACTGCGAGCAGCCCTGACCCTCACAAACGCAGCTTGTTTAATTACATCACCCTTTAAAGGCAGTTTAGTCATTCAAAATACATTTTTAAAGGCTTCCATGAAAATCACAAAAAGAAAAAAAATCCTTTAACCATAATTTAGTAATTCCTTAGCCTTGATTTTTGGCTTTCCTTGCTGCCTAAGTGGTCATATATTTTATAAGCCTTGCTAATTTGCTGTTAAATTTGCTATTTATAAGATCCTAGATGATTTGCGGGGCTTCATTGAACAGAAAAGATTTTTATTAGCAGTCAGTGCTTTCAAAGAGGTGGTTTTTTTCACACCATCAAGGCCACTTTCTCAACTTATTGACAGCTTTATGAGTGTAGTTGGATAAAGAACAGTTTCCTGTATCCAAAAGCGTTTTGCATTCCATGGGGCAAAATCTTGGACTTTTAATTAGGATATAAGAGCCTTCCTTTCTCTCCCAACATTCCCTGGGGGCACAAAACAGTCACACTTGCATTTAGATAGTTAATCACTTTTCCAGACTTCAGCTCGCTAAAATTAGGAAGGTTTTTAGGTCAAATGCTTACCTGGCCCTGGGCCAGCCTGGTATGGTATTTATTTCTGCACATCTGCATTTTGTATACGGACACACACTGTTTTGCCATTCCAATTAATTGAGGGTATTTTGCCGACTGAGAAAACTGTCAGATGAATCCTGTTTAGAATCTCATCTGAACCTGCATTTGATACTTTCCACAAGAGAATGAAATATACCCCAGGTTTTTCCCATATGGATTGCTATCTGCATGGTGCACCAGGCAAATTCTCCTCATTTCTTTGCTCTTGTCCTAACCTCACTATCCAGCATGTTTAAAGGACTTTTAAGGTTTTATGTTTCTGTTAATTGTTTTTATTGTTAAAATTCTACCCAGTATCTTCCCTCCCTCCCTCCCTCCCTTTCTTTCCTTCAAACATGGTGTTACAACTTTGATTATGAAAACAATGAGCCATCAAATAGTAAGTGAACATTTTGCAGCTCAAACTGGTAGCCCTTTTGATATAATTTGTTGGTAATTTTGTGTGTCTTTTTCCCCTCTGTGGAAAGCACGTGCCTACAGGTACACCGGTTCGCTGGCTCTGGTCTCTTGCTCTGGTTCTGCAGAAACTCTAAATCAGACTAATGGGTTTCTGCTGAAGGTAGGACGAAGCATGATCTTGGAGAGTCTTATTTGTTGTCATTAAGCTATTCATAAAGACACGAGGGCCACCTGATACCTATTTACTTATTTAAGTAACTGGCAGGCTTTTGATCTAAAGATGCCCTTCAGGAAATTATTCTGAGTAGTCCATTAAAAAAATGTAGTAATTATCTTAAGAAGAACTATTTCTCAGACAAGGAACAAAAAAGAAAAAGAAATCCACACCAAATATATGGATTTTTATCCATGGTTCAAAATCTGGCAGCTTGAAAATGCCACTTGGTGAACCTCAGCCACACTTCACTGTTTGGGATTGTAAAATAGAGGTCTCTGGCACTGGTCGCAAGTTTAAGATCTGTGTGCATCTGAGCACCTGGTAAGAGTTTTTAACTCTCTCTTCTTCTCATTCTTTGTGTCTCCATCTTTTCCTTAGGGAACAAACCTTCAGGCACATGTTCACACACCTACATTTGCAAACATCTAGACAATTTACAAGTAGCAACAAAACCTAAGCTGATTCTGATCCTATCCTTCTATGAGCCATGAGCTTAGAATGCACTGACCACCTTCTGAAAGCAATGAGCAAAGTCAGAGAATGCAGTAAGCTCATTCTGATGTGGAGCTTTGCTGTATCCGTCATCTGCATAAAGGTTTCAGAATGTCAATACTTGTAACGAATGGCAACTGATGCTAAATTTTAGTCTATTTGTTTTTTTTAACAGATTGCAGTGAAAATTAGTTCTCTTCTAATCTAGTCATCAAAATAAATATGTTCATGGGCTGCTTTATACTAGTAACCACATCTTGCTCTGAGGGATCCCATCTTGCTCTTTTAGTTATGCTTAAAATCAATAAGATAGTAAAATTGAGTTTTTTTCTAACTTTATGATTCTGGCGATTACATGTTTGTTTTCTTCCTGGTCTAGGCAATCGCTCTGCTTGCTTTATTCTTAGTGACTTGTCCCTGGTGTTTCCTTTGCTGCTAGAAGTTCTTTCTCTCTCACATCAGTGACCTTGATCTTTGGGCAAGTAAGTCAGCTTGGGAGCCAGGAAGTCTTTGGGTAGCTCTGTCCCTTATTAGATACACCTGGGCCTCAAATTCTTTCCTCTCGGGGAAAGGAATTACAACAAGTGTTCCCTCAGCCACTTCCTAACTGTTAAATATCACTGTCCCCAAAGGGCCCTGTATAGGTTGGAATTCTTGGTGCAATAATATGCCTCAAGGAATAACACATCTAGACTGGCTTTAGGACTTCACTTTGCACCTTTTTGCTAATAGTGCCCTAGAAGATTGTAGCCAACTGAATGCATTTGATATAGGGAATATTTTGGGAAATGTTTCTCAAAATTCCATGTATGTATTTTTACCTTAGCTCTTGGAGGTAGTGGCCTTCAAAATCAAGCAGGGCACAATGTTCTTCTTTCCTTTCTTTTTTCTCCTCTCCTTGTTTTACTCCTTCTTTTTCTTTCTCTGTCCCTCCCTCCCTTCCTTCATTTTTCCCTTCCTGCCTCCCTTCTTTCTTTCTTCTTTTTCTTTCATTCCTTTCTCTTTCCTTCCTCCCTTCCCTTCACTAATGTTAAGAGAGGCATTTGTTTCATAGAAAGATGCTCCTTCACTTGTTGTTCCCTGAACATGCTTTTATGTCTAGCCATTTGCTCCAATGTTCCTACATACGTTGTAAACCAACAGCTCCCCAAAAGACCTGAGTCTGTCTCAGACTGTCTCAGCCTTGGTCCCCAACATGCCCCCCTCCCCTTGGGTTAATTCTGAGAACAAGTTTAAATTCTGAGAACAGATAAAGGAAGTTCTCTGAGTTCCCTTGACTCCCTAGCCATGGGTAAAACAATGGTAAAAACTCACTTCAGCAGACTTTCCCAAGCTACTGAGCTTTCTAAGCTGTTCCCATGCCAATCACTAATGCAGTAGACCCTGAGCCAACTATCTGACTGTAACCCCGCTCCTCCAACTAACTGTCATGTTTTGTTTCTGTTATTGCTTGGCTTGCCACATAGCAATGAAAAAGGGTATAAAAGGCTACCAGCTAACCATCATGTTTTGTTTCTGCTATTGCTTGGCTTGCCACATAGAATGAAAAAGGGTATAAAAGGCTGCCTGCATTTCTCTTTGGGGCCATTTGCCCTTTGGAGCAGTGACCTACCTGCTCAGGTATAAATAAATCACCACTTAATTTGCACCTAAAATGGAGTCCGTATTTTTCCTATGGTTGGCCAGTTACAACACATACTCCCTGGATTTCATGAACAGAAGAATAATTGCTACCTTGGTAGCTGCAGGGAAATATGACTTAAGGGTGTGCATGCATGAGTGTGCAGTTGTATGCATGTGTGGATGGTGAGGATGAGCAGACTTCTGCTCCTTTGTCTCATCCCCATTTCCTGCTATACAGCCCAAAATTGGATGTGCCAAAGAGATAATCATCACTTTTTCTAAACATCTGTATTAGTTATCTATTGCTGTGTAGCAAATTGCCCCCAAATTTAGTGACTTAAACGTAGTGGCTTTGTATATGCCAATAATAGCCAAGATGAGAAGCTAATTAGGGACACAACCCCCTTCACCATAGCTTCAAAGAAAATGAAATACCTAGGAATATACCTAACAAAAGAGGTGAAAGACCCCTTTAAAGAAAATTATGAAACCCTAAGAAAAGAAATAGCAGAGGATATTAAGAATCAACATTGTTAAAATGTCTATATTTCCCAAAGCAATCTACAGATTCAATGCCATCCCTATTAAAATACCAACATCATACTTTCAAGCCTTGGAAAAAAATAATTTTTCATTTTGTATGGAACCAGAAAAACCCTGTATAGCTAAGCCAGGAAAACAAAGCTGGGGGAATCAGCCTACCCATAGTGGTCAAGACAGCCATGGTACTGGCACAAAAATAGAGATATGGACATTTGGAATTGAACAGGTTTCTTTTCATTTCCCACCATCTCTATTCCTTTCATCTCTTGTTCTCTGTATATATCTTCACTTGATCTTAGTCAAAAGGCTGAAAAGTGATCTATGTATCTTTTATGAAGTTTGTGGTTCTTTTGTGAATCTTCTTGAGGTACATTCCATTAAAGAAAAGACCACACTCACAGATCTATTAAGCTCTATTGTTTGAGACAATCTATGAGGCATACACACTCTTAATTTCTTTAAGCACCTTTGTCTGAATAAATGGTACTCTGAGACATCACTTTTTAAAATTTCAGAATAATATATGGGTGCAAATAATTAGGGTATATTGTTTGCGATGTAATTGCTAAGCCCTTCACCCAGGAGGTGTGTGGTATACCCCTCCACTGCACCTGTGAGCTGAAAGCTTACCAACCCCCCACTCTCCTCCCTCTCTTCTGTCCTTCCTTCTTCCCCCATTGGAATTTCATTGAGTTTGAGACATCACTTAAGATCAGCAGTTCTCAACCTGTGGGTTGCAACCTGAACTAGCCTTTCACAGGGGTTGCCTAATATCAGATATTTACATTAAGATTCATAACAGTAGCAAAAATTACAGTAATGAAGTAGCAACAAAAATAATTTTATGGTTGGGTGTCACCACAACATGAGGAACTGTATTAAAGGGTCGCAGCATTAGGAAGGTTGAGAACCACTGCTTTAGATCTTTCTCAGGTCTTAAAATGTCTCAGTCATACCCTCAGCTGCTTCTTTGTACCTCAATTCCTAATAGCACTTTCTTTGCTCAAAAGCTATTTCTTAATTTTAAAACCATTATTTGCAGTTGGGAAGGGCTGAAATTTTCAAGACCATCCAGCCTTAGCTTGCTTTTTATTTAACTGTTGTTTTGTCAATTCCTCCCTTTCATTATAAGCAAGAAACAGTGGCACCTTGAATACTTTGCTTAGAAATCTCCTTTGCTATATACCAGTTGGTTAGATGTGTTATGTTGACTACTTTCCACATAACTTCAGCAATAGTGTTGCTAAATTCTATGCTTTTTTATAACAAACATTTCCCTTCCTCCAAATTCTAGTGAGTTTTTTTTTTTTTTTTTTTAAGACAGAGCCTCAATCTGTCACCCTGGATAGAGTGCTATGGCATCACAGCTCATAGCAACCTCCAATTCCTGGGCTCAGGTGAGTCTCCTGCCTCCACCTCCCTAGCAGCTGGGACCACAGGACTATCGGCACCCACCACAATGCCCGGCCATTTTTTTGTTGCAGCCATCATTGTTGTTTGGTGGGCCTGGGCTGGATTCAAACCTGCCAGCTCAGGTGTACGTGACTGGCATCTTATCCCCTTGAACCACAGTCGTCGAGCCGAGTTTTTCTTTTTTTTTCCTGCAAGACTTTATCTGTAGTATCCTCAAAGATAAGTAGCTTCTTCCAAGCACTTTCATTAACATTCTTCACAAAGTCCATCGCCTGGTTCCAAAGCCATTCTTACATCTTAGGTTTTTGTTTTTTAAATGGAAGAACTATTATAATATTAAGAAAAGAATGAAATGAGAAAGAGTTGTTGCCATGTTGATACTTGATAAAGGTTTACCAAGAATGTATAACTTTTCTGGCAGTCAATAAGGCTGAGATAAAATTTCCAAGTATCTAGGAATGTTTCATCTCGTACTTTTTTGAAGAAAGAGAAATAAATCTGGTAGCCTCTTATATTTCTTTATACATAGAGACTCAAGATTTTGGAATAACAGCTGGCTGTTCTTTTTAGATTGGGGATTTGGCAGGTTTTTCTGGGAATACTTTGTGGCTGGTGATTAATGTAGACCACATCTATTTAAGGTTTTGCCATGTCAGAGATTTGGAATTAGATGGTGCGACTTCCTTAGGTTTTCCTAAGGCTCCAGAATAAATGATAGAATTAAAACTGGAACTTTTCTGTATTCAACAGGCAATGGTATGCTTCTTATGTTGGCCCATTTGCCATGTATTTTCTTTGTGGTTTTACATAAATCACACCCATTTGTGTGTATGTATCTCTGCGTGTGTACATGTGAGGGGTGGCTTTGGTGGTTAGAGATCCATGTGATTATAGTGGAGAAATAAGTGATTTTGCTTAAGAAGCTCTCTATGTTTTTAAAATTGTCTATAATAACCTTTCTTGCTTTCTTTAAGAAAATTGTAACTAAGCTCTTCCTACATCAGTATATACTTTGGCACATAGATATTTCTGTTCAATAATGTAAATGTCATGTTCCCAGACATTTTCTTAAAAATAAAATGCTACTGAAGGATGCCATATAAATCACAGCCATTTGCCCCACCGGTTAGTTATTCAAGCCATTTTTCTTCAACTGGATCGTGACTACTACTAAGAAACTCCTCCCTGGATAAACTTCATTTGGTTTTAGCTCATTGTATGTCTTTCCTATGATCACAATTTCACTCTTTATTCATTTAATAAATATTAAGTTCCTAATATGTGGTAGGTGTAAACACGAGCCAGGAGCATTATGTCTGCTGAGGAAAACATGAATTATTGAAAATGAAAACCAGAATGAATGAATATCTTTGAACCCAGGACCCAGATGAACCCCAGTGTTGTGGGGCTTGATATACATGGTGTCCATAAAGTTCATGTGCAATTTAAAATAGTTTATACTCAATTTGGGGGCTTTCTTTAAGGAAAAAAAATAGAATGAATCTAAAAATGAAAAATTAGTACAAAAGTGAAATTCATTTAGAATGAGAAAACACAGGCAATGACAAATTTTAAAATGCTGCAATAAATCATAAAATCCAGAGAATTAACATCTTATTCCTTTATTGCCAGAATACTTCTGTAAAATATTTCCCTGTCTCTGCTGACATCAAACCTTTTTTTTTAACCTCTTCATATGACAGTGATTTTGTTACATCACTTCCTATTGATAGAATAGAGAGATAATACAGTTTTCCTGCAGTATGGATAATAGCAATTTTATTAATTATTAATAAATTACAAGAGTTTTTCTCATCCTCCCAAGTTTTTGGTTGGCTCTGTTATGTTAAGTTTTGTGTTTTTTTGGTCAAATTTGGAAAACTGCTAAAGGATTATTTTACTCTTTATGAACCATAACATTTTGTTGTTCTACATCAAAGTTTCTTAATTTTGCAAATTTTACGGAACACACAGACATCAGAACATAATATTATAAGGAGGCTCTTCTCAAGCCTTGGAAGGGGCTGGAGCAAGTAAGGGATGCTGAAACTGATGCTTTAGTAGCCTCAGAGCACATCTGTTGCCAGATGTGAAAATGGGCAGAGATCTCAGGGGTCCACAGCCTAAAGGGTGCCAGTGGGAATGAAGAAAGAAGATGTTGAATCTTTACATATCTTCTTAATGGAAAAATATAATTGCTAGAATTGAGCAATTTTTTTTTTTTTGTAGGAGTTTTAGAAGGAAGAAAGAAGAGAACAAGGGTAACTCTCTACTTTCTGGGATAAGTCATTGGAGGAAATGATGTCACTGAGGGTAGGGGATCAGATTTGTCAGCATAATTAAGCCTGCAGGGTCTGTGTGGCAACTGAGCCCACAATGTGGGTCTGGAGAACAGCCCGGGTGGTCATGGGGCAGCACTGGGGTGGGAGAGTTGATGGTACCATCAGTCAGTGGAACATCGGGCAAGAGCCAGGGATTTGCCACCGTGCCTCCGCTGTGGGATGCCTGTAATTACTGAGAGCTGAGCAGGAAGTCCTGGCAGCCCCCACAGGCCTGGAGGCTTTGATCCAACCAGCCCAACTTCTGTGAATGTGCTGGTGAGGGCGTGTTCCTCACTGCTCCCACTGCTACCACCACACCCTCTCCCGAAACTTCATTTGGCATATTTCATGACACAAATCCTGGACCGAAAGCTTATAGAATTTTAGTGAGACAACTGTCAATTCACCATCAGGGTATTTTCTCTTTCACACTTCTGTGAGTTCCAGTTGATCCTTTTTATCATTTTCTCTGGTCATCATTATTACTCTTTTGTTCCTTATGCATACTTTTTCATTCTGTCTTATTTCTACAATCATTTTAAACATTCTTCTGTATGTTCTGTATCTAATGTAACAATCTCTGAAGTTCTTTTTGACCTGCTTCTGCCCATTGTTATATTGACTTATTCTCACTCATGGTGTTCTTTCTGTTGTGTGCTTTGTCTTTCTTTTTTTTTTGCAGTTTGGCTGAGGCCAGGTTTGAACCCACCACCTTTGGTATATGGGGCTGGCACCCTACTTGCTGAGCCACAGGCACTGCCCTTTGTCTTTCTTTTTTAAGTTAGTTTTATTTTGTTTTCATTTTGAGCTTGTGTTCATTGGAAATTTATCAGTAGGACAAGAGGAATTCTTTGAGATCCAGATTTCTCTGAAAAAGATTATGCTTATCCTCCCTGGAGGCATTACAAATTCCTGGAATTACTTTAGACTAATTTCTCAGTTTATTTCTTATTTACTTGGCTTGTTTTTAGAATGCACCCACAGAATGAATTCAGATCTCAAATCCATATGAAAGCCAGCCCATAGTTGGAAGTTATGAAGGCAAGCTGTTTTCTCTTCATCCAAAGACAAGATAGTGATAGGAAATTTTTTTGCTATCTTTGTTTATGAGGTAGATTTCTGTTTTTTCTTTTTTTTTGATTTTTTATTTTGTTGAGGATATTCCAGATTCACAGGAAATTTTATATGCATCTCTTCACTTTGTCAGATAAAAGGGAAATTTGGGGGGGGAAGGTAACACATTCTTAGATTTAGTCTCTTCTCTCTGGGCAGTTGCCAAAAGTGAAGATTTGGGTAACAGAATAACACAGATACCCTTAGGGTACTCAGCAGTGTCAGTGCTCACTTTGCTGGGTTCATAAATTAGCTCTGTAAATTGGCCTCTAAGAATTTTTCTTATTCTCTTGCCAACTAAGCTACAAACGTGATCATTTGGGGATTTATTTTTATTAGACAGTTCTTCAAATTGTTGTTGGACCTGAAAGTCAACCACGATTTTCTTATTCAGTTTCCAGACCTGAATTGAATTTCTAATTGCCTTTCTTTTCTCTTGTCAATGACAGCACGACATCTCTTTACCATATTCTCAAATTGTCTAGCTTATCTGTTGTATCTGTGTGCAATCTACTTCCTCCACAACCATTTCTTAGAGACTGTGAACCTTTTACTCCACCATGGACCAGTGGTTAAATTGTAGGAGACATCCTGGAAATGCCCTTCTCTTGCTAGTATAAACTTATAATTTCCTGGATTTAATGGCTTAAAATGTATTTTTTCCAGCATTTTCTCTCCAATTATTGGACAAAATACAGTCTATTCATATCTAACATTGTACATTTTTCTTTCAAACTTGTTTGATGGTTTGCTAGGGGTATTACACATACTTTTAAAATAAATGATCTAGACTCAAGGAGTGATCCCAGCCAGAGCGCTTTCCTGGGAAAGATTCGGCTTAGCTCAAGTTAGCAATTTAAAGTGTCTTCTAAGCAGGCTGAGGAGGATTTAAGCTCTCCACCCTGCAGGGTTTGAGAAATCATTAGAAATACAGGGTCACTCCCTACAAAGATCCAGTAACAACAGAGTGATTCTGCCAGGGTCT
>CAUYON010078863.1:0-21885 GCA_963573935.1 Arctocebus calabarensis
TAGTCCCAGCTACTTGGGAGGCGGAGGCAGGAGACTCGCTTGAGCCCAGGAATTGGAGGTTGCTGTGAGCTGCAATGCCATGGCACTCTATCCAGGGTGACAGCTTGAGGCTCTGTCTCGATAAAAAAAAGTATCTCTAAAATGATGGAAAGATAGTCTGTACACATAGAAGTTAAAGGGTGGGGCAATTTTCACTTTTTGGAGAAGAATTTACTAAGTCATAACCATTCTTGCCTGGATACCTTTGCCCATGTTACAAAATGTTGTTCCTCCTCTCTGCCTCTTTCACATCTAGCAAAATCCCCCGCATCACTCTACACCCAGAACTCTGAGGCCCTAAGTCTTATCAAAATGGAATATTTTTTATTTCGTTATTTTCACCCAATGATTTGACCCCAAATATATTATTATTTGTTACTCTGTAACAAATTATTCCAAACCTTAGTGGCATAAAGCCATAAGCATTGATTATCTCATATAGGTCCTGAGGGCCAGGAATTTGGGAGCAGCTTAGCTGGGTGCTTATGGTTGAGGGTCCGTCATGAGGTTGCAGTCAGGGGTTGTCCGGAAGGGTCATCTGAAGGTTTGCAGGCTGCTGTAGGATCCATTTCCAAGAGGGTTCATTCACATGGCTGTCGACAGACGGCCTCAGCTGCTCATCCTTCCCACAGGGTTTCTTGGGAATCATTGTAACATTATGTCTAACTTTCCAATGGGAGAGTAATCCAAGAAATACGAGGCATCTGATCAAAACTGAAGCTGTGGCATCTTTTATCCCTAATGCCGGAAGTGTTATAGCATCCATAATCTATTGGTACACAGGCCAATCCCAATCCAGGCGAGAGGGCATTACCTACAGGTCTAAATACTAAGAAGTGGGGTAGTTGGGAGCCATCCTGGTGGCTACCACACCAAAGAAGTTTTTCTTTCAATAATTATGACTTAAAGTGTTTATAACAGAATTACACTAACATTGATACTTTTTCTGAGAAATTGTTTTCTGGAGTAAACTCTATGAAGCCAATTTATTTTGTTTTATTTTATTATTATTATTATTTTTTTGAGACAGAGTCTCACTATGCCACACTTAGTAGAATGCTGTGGCATCACAGTTCACAGCAACCTCCAACTCTTGGGCTTAAGCAATTCTCTTGCCTTAGCCTCCCAAGTAGCTGGGATTACAGGCACCCGCCACAATGCCTGGCTATTTTTTGTTGTAGTTGTCATTGTTGTGTAGCACACCCAGGCTGGGTTCGAACCCACCAGCCTTGGTGTATGTGGCCAGCACCCTAACCACGGACGCTGAGCCAATTTAATTGCTTTCTTTCTTTCTTTTTTTTTTTTTTTGTAGAGACAGAGTCTCACTTTGTTGCCCTTAGTAGGGTGCCGTGGCATCCCACAGCTCACAACAACCTCCAACTCCTGGGCTTAAGCAATTCTCTCATCTCAGCCTCCCAAGTAGCTGTGACTAAAGGTGACTGCCACAACGCCCAGCTATTTTTTTGTTTTGCAGTTCAGCCGAGGCCGGGTTTGAACCCATCACCTTCGGTATGTAGGGCCAGCGCCCTACTCATTGAGCCACAGGCGCTGCCCTTATTTTGCATCTTAATTTCTTCACTTATGTGCACAGAGATTCTTTACCCTAATCTTGTGTACCTTTATAATGACAATTTCCTATGCCTAACAATATGTTGAGCATGTAAAACTTGGATCATATGTTTGTGAAACATGCCTATACCATTGGCTTAAGATTCTAGTAAAGGGTAAGTGCTTTTTAAAAGTTCAGTCATTTTACAACTTTTCAGAAACATATTCGTAACATGGTGCAAAGAATATTTATACCTATTTGTTTGGTGTCCTGCTGTAGTAACATGATTGCATTTTCATTCTCTATCCAGATGTTTCTGTGTCTTAGAATTAAGTCCCTAAGCTACTTCAGAGAAATGAAGCCTAATCTTCTTTTGAAAGACTCCCAGGGAAATAGAGTCCTTAATCCCTTTGCTGATCCCTTTCAGCATTTACCAACCCTTATTTTCATACTTAATCTAAACCCTGCTGCCTCTGAGTCCATTTTGCAGTCTATTGTCTCAGGTTGACAATAGAAAACAATAGCCTCTTGGAGAGAGGTCTTCCTGCTGGTGAAATTCTCTGCTAATCACCCTGTCTTATTCTCCTCTCGGCTGAGTAATTCTTGTCTCCTACCCCAGTGGTAAATCAAGTAATTACTCCACTGGAGTCCTAGCTGCAAGCAGCCTTAGTCAGGAGAGTCTCATGACAAACGCATACCTCAGAGACTCAAACCAAAGGCTGTGTTTTGATACAGAATTTCAAGAGCGAGAATTTGGATGATCTCTGAGAAAGGCACCTAAAGTTTAAGAACACCCCTCTCCATCTCACTGCCTTAACCTTTCCACTTGGGTCTGAGGTTATGACCCTTTAATCATCTTTGGTGGTTCTCTGCAGAGACTTCCCCAAGCCCCCCACATGCATCCTTAGCGGATGCAGACCTGGAATGGGTAGTCTTGCTGGGGACCGACCGATGCTGACTACAACAGCACAGCTGTTCTTGCTGACCACTGATCTCTTTATATCGTTCCATGGTTGTCTCTTGAGTGAACAAAAAGACAGTGGTAAGCTGCTCCCCTCCCCACCGCCAGGTCATGACCTACAACGACACTTAGTATTTTTCAAGTTATTGTTATCATACTTGTCTGGATGCTAACTATTTTATATCTATTTGTATGTTTTTTTCTAGCTAGGTGGAAGTCTATACTTTTTATTGAGTTTTAATCATTCTTCTAAATGTCAATATTTGTACTTTTTTCCAGGTGACCTAAATTCTGATTCTTTTTTTTTTTGAGAGCTTAAGTTTTCTGATTATTCTGTCCAGTCTTGAAGCACAATCTATAAGTTCTTTACCACCCTATTGATTTTGCCCCCCAAAAATATCAAACTACATTGGCAACGACTATCACTGGCAGACAACTTCCTGCTCAGAAATGGATTTTCTGACCCTGCTTCAGTAATAGGATAGTCTTAACCAAATGAGGAAACACTGTACTTTTTGTTGCAAGTCCTTGCTTTTTAACTAAGACAACTTCCTAGAACACTTTGAACGCTTGCCTAATGTTTTGGGGGTATGGAATAATGACCTTACAAGTTTTGGGCTACTGTGAAATTCTAACAACTTCTTTCTCTTTGAGTTTTGTTTCTTGGAAACATACAACAACAGAAAGATCGACTCTGCAATTCTGCCACAAGCCTCAGAGATCTGATTATGCATCATCAACAAGCAATGAAAAACTATTATGGGAAGGATGTATAATGTCAATTTCTAACTCTCGGTCAGCTGAACTGAAAAGAATTAATGGACGTATTTATCTGAACCGAGTTTAATTTGAATATGTAATTAGCCATAGATTACAGCTCAAAAAAGTGTGTGTACTTAAAAGAGCATATATTAATTTTTTTGAGCTTGGTGAACATTATGTGTGCTATACAGCATATAAAATAACTTCATCATTTCACATTAGCAATAAAACGTAAGAAATCAGATGCCTATTAAGACACAAGAATTGATGTAAACTGTGATATTGGGTTGTAAATAATAGGCCAGATGTTTCAGAAAAGAAATGATGAGTTTTGACATATTTCCAGATAATTGAAATTAGCCCTCTCTCTCCCAGGTTGTTGGGGTCTACATATCCTTGTCGTCCTGGGTAACACATTTTATTCTTTAAAAAAGTACAGTCAGGTGGCTTGGATATAAATATGACCCAGAAATTATTATGAAAGTGTCACATAATCAAGTTGTTTTCTTTCTACTCAGGATCACACGCCATCTGAGTCTGTATTCAGAATTCTGTTGTAATGGCTCTTTTTGTAAAACTTAAAGAATTCTAAATAGTGAATAGTTTGAATGGCAAAATTCAGAAACACTTGGGCTAAAATTTATGACTTTAGTGAGGTGGTAAGTCCTAAGATTACGTTTGGGAAAATTAGGTTTGAGATTCAATTTAAAGAATGTCAATCAGTGTTGCCAGGATTGACTTTTGTACTTGACAACCAACACATCTAGACTTTGCAGTAGATGCCGTGCAATTACATGGTTCAGGCCTAATTTGGGGCTAGTTAACTCATTTTATAGTGGATGCCTTTCTTTACCCAGCATGAGCACTCAGAGTCACACCCTCTATATTTAGGGCCTTTGGTTCATTTCTGTCTTGATCTGTTCTCATAAAGCCCTGTGTTTTTCATAACAATTTAACCTTGATTCTGGGAGTCTTTTTTTTTGTATTTTTTTGGGACAGAGCCTCCCTCTGTGGCCCTGGGTAGAGTGTCATGGCAGCATATTTCACAAAAACCTCAAACTCTTACACTTGAGCAATCCTCCTGCTTCAGCCTCCCAAGTGGCTGGGACTATAGGCACCCGCCACGAAGCCCAGCTAGTTTTTCCATTTTTAGTAGAGATGGCGTCTCGCTCTTGCTCAGGCTGGTCTCAAACTCCTGAGCTCAAGAAATCTACCCACTTTGGCCTCCCAGAGTGCTAGGATAACAGGTGTGAGCCACTGCCTGATTCTGGGAGTCATCATCTCTATGCTTGAACTATGAAGCCACCCACCCCAAATTGGACCATTTTCTTTTTTGTCCCAGTTGCCCTATTTCTCTATTCCCCCCTGCCCCCAGTATCCCCTGAATCCCTCAGGAAAGTACCTCTTGAGAGCTCCTGGTTCTCCACGCAAAAGGTGCGTTGGTAGACTGGGACCGGGCAGGTGTTGCCATGAGCAGGGCATTCCTGCCTACATGATCTATAGAGAATGCAGAGCTCAGGAATGATGTACAGCAGCAGAAATACCCATGCATTGGTGATCAGGGCGATGCAGATGACCGGGTCGTCGCAGTAGGGCTGTTGCTGGAACTGTGGGTTGCCTCTCAGCAGCATGGAGATCCACACCACCCAGATAATGATGGAGAAGAGCACAGTGACAAAGATGAACCTTCCATGCTGCTTCCAGTTCTCACATGGGCCACACAAGGTGGCTTTGGAGACAAAGAATGTGAGGGCCATCAGAAAGAGGACATAGACCAGAAGTACGACGAAGTCCACGTTGAGCTGGCAGGGTGTCATGTTCATGAACGTCATACCCCTGGTCATGATGAGGGTCACATACTCGATGGCAATAATTGTTTGCAACAGACTGCACCCAATTGCAATGCACAGAATTGTCGTCCAAGAGAAGGAGACCCCAGCCCGGACCAGCTTCACCAGGTTGGAGGCATGAGCCAAGAGGCATGAAAAGCAGAGTGCAAAGAGAACCCCAAAGAGAAAGAAGCGCACAGGGGCAGTTTGTTGATTGAGCGGGATGATGAAGGCAAAAGCTAGTCCAAAGAGCCCCAGCACCCCGAGGAGAAAGAGGAACTGGGTGGGGAGGACGTGCCACTGGCTGCAGTCTTGCACCTTTCGCATGAGAAAGAGAAATGCCAAGAGTAGCATTATGGTAACCACTATGCCAAGTATTGCCAGCGACTCCACAACAACGGCCCATGTCCCCTGGTTGTCACAGAGGAGAAAACACTCCCCCGTGGACTTGATGCAGTCCTCATCCATGATGACTTAAAGGCGGACCTCACGAGAATGGTCTTCCGATCCTCTGCAGAAGAAGACGACACGCATTTAGGACTCCCCACAGCCACACAGTGCCTGTCCCAGGTAGTCTTAGGCAGGGCCCCAGAATGTGTTTTGCTGAGAAATGCAGACAGCAGGACATATGAATGAAAAGGCTTTACCAAAATTGTCCCAAGGACACTGAAGAGAGTCTGAGTTGCATTTTGTTTGATCCTTGATACTTCTTTAAATACTAAGCTTCCCTAGGGGAGAAAATCAGAGGTCTAAAGGGATGGGAAATACCATCACATATATTACCCCCAAATTTGTAACTGCTGTATATAGGATATCAGTAAAAAAACCCCAGAAAAATCAACTTAAAACCCTCAAAACTATCTCAGCTCCATCCTTCTGGGAAAAGTAGAATAGACTTCATTTGGGCTTCCATATAATTTATCTGGATAATTAACTGCATTTTTATATCACAGTGTCCAAGGCTTTTTGAACGTGAATGCAACATCTTTTTCATAAAATAAAGTACATGACAATGTTGCATGATGGATGGAATACCACTTATATCAAGCTCCACAACCAGGGCTAATGGATCATTGGATCATTCTAGACCCTGATGCATTGCTTGAAGGAGACAGGCAGATGATTTTTCTCAGTGATTTAAATGACTGCTCCCTTTTTCAATTCATTCAAGTCAATCTAATGCAACAGGTTACAATTAAATGCCAACTATTTGTTCATCAAAGAATTATGCAAAATGGTCCTTTCCTTTAAATAACTTTTTAAATAGTTTAGCATCAAATGTCTTGACTGAGGTGGCTTAGAAAAAAAAAATCCCACAAATTCATTTGAAAAAAAATAACTTGCAGTTGAATCCCCCCAGCTCTATTTGCCTTCAGATAGTCCCAGAGCTGATGGCGGGAGTATCCAGGTTTCCAGGTGAGGGCCTGGGCCTTCATTGCCCACTTACCTTCTCTTTGTCCACTCTGGAAGCTGAGGCTGTGGTGCTGGCCGGGTTGTAATCGCCAATGAGTAAGGAGCAGACGACCTCAGCTTCTTTAATCTCTCCCCAAATGGGCGGAAGAACTGTAGGCCCTCACTCACGTTCCTGCAGGGCCTATAAAAAGAACCGGAAGGACAGAAAGACACACCTATTCCAGTTTCACAGAGATTTCTTAGGTGAGAACAATGACTTTTCCTTCTGCTGCTGAGCAGAGGCACCTGGGCCTCAGGGAGGGCCTGAAGGGGTGTGATTTTAGAGAAGACTGCTTTTTCCCTGCATATTCCCAGCTTCAGGAAGCTGCAAGTGGCCCCCAGTTGGCCTCAGGAGAGGACACTTCATCCTTCTTCTGACTTGCTCCTTAAGAAAGCCAGCCCCAGAGACTCCCCTGCATCTTGATTTTAATTGTGAGATTCAAAAAACCAGCCACTCAACAAAAGCATACAAAGGTAAAGAGAGTTTCACTGGACCATGAAGAAGGGTGATTTTGCCTATTCTTGGCATTGAAATGGCCATTGGTAGGGAAAATTGTGATTTAGGGGAAATGTGTCTTCTCTACTAATCTCTTTTCTTTTCCTTTGAAAATCCTTCCTCAGGCCTTGGCTGGCCATCGTGCTGGGCACCTGCTTGGACGAAGCCATTCTTGGCATTGCCTAACCGTTAGGGGTCCTCAAACTGTGGCCCGCGGGCCACATGCATTGGTGTGAATTGTATTTGTTCCTGTTTTGTTTTTTTGTTTTTTTTTTTTCTTTGAGACAGAGCCTCAAGCTGTCACCCTGGATAGAGTGCTGTGGCATCACAGCTCACAGCAACCTCCAATTCCTGGGCTCAGGCAAGTCTCCTGCCTCTGCCTCCCAAGTAGCTGGGACTACAGGCGCCCGCCACAACGCCTGGCTATTTTTTGGTTGTAGCCGTCATTGTTGTTTGGTGGAGTCGAACCCGCCAGCTCAGGTGTATGTGGTTTACGCCTTAGCCCAGTGAGCCACAGGCACCGAGCCCCTGTTTTGTATTTTACTTCAAAATAAGGTATGCGCAGTGTGCATAGGAATTTGTTCATAGTTTTTTTTTTAAACTATAGTCCAGCCCTCCAATGGTCTGAGGGACAGTTAATTGGTCCTCTGTTTAAAAAGTTTGAGGACGCCTGAGGCTTTGGTTAAAATTCCCTTCTTCCTTCCTCTCCTCACCCCCATCAGAACACACTCACTCTGGATCTCATTCCTCGGGGGATTCCCAAGTCCTGAGATAACAGAGCTCTCAATTACAGGTCACCGACTGATAGAGGAATAATATATTCCTTTCCTCCTCTGGCGACATGTAATAAAGCACACAGCACAGTGTCCAGCCTGTACTGAATTCCCCCTGCCCCCGCCAAATTAACTGCTTGCTTCTTCTAAATGTTTGCATTTTGACAGGGGACTTCTGAGACCTTGAATCGGTGCTTGGCGAGTCTGGTTTCCAGGCACCCCGTGACCTCGTGCTACCTTTCCTGTCCACCTGTGTTTCTTTCAGGTGTCCAGCCAGGTGGCTTTCCCCCACTGCCTTGTAAAGAAACAAGCTCCCTTCTGCTCACTTTCTCTCGGAGGTTGTCTCTGTCCTACACTGCTGTTTGCTTTATTCCCAGCGATCCTGTTTCTGACCCAAACACTTTGTCTTCCTCTAGGATCCAGCTCATTTTCTCTCCTTCGTGACCTTCCTGCCTTCTCTGATCAATTATCCAAGCCCTCACTGATCACCTCCCTCCATGGGCTCTGTAAGGCTTAGGGTCCAGGTGGCACCTGTGGCTCAAGGAGTAGGGCGCTAGCCCTCTATACTGAAGGTAGTTGGTTCAAACCCAGCCCTGGCCAAAAACCACACACACACACACACACACACACACACACACACACACACACACACACACAAGACTTAGGGTCTATCCTGTTCAAAATGACACAATCCTATTTTCTGCATATTTTGTTAATTAATATATTAAGTAGCAATAAATAGAAATAAGAGAATAATAAGATAGATCTCTATTGTACTTATTAATCTCATTTCCTTGATTAGCTTTTATAGCAGCCTCATATAAAATCCACATTTTATGTGCCCCTAGTATCTGGCCCTGTGTGGAGCACCTCAGTGATGGACAGTTTGATTCACTGAATGATTTTTTTTTTTTTTTGTCGAGGCAGAGTTCTACCCTATGCCCTGAGCAGAGTGCTGTGGCGTAGTAACTCACTGCAACCTCAGACTCCGGCTGTGGGCATCCTGCCGCCTCAGCCTCCGAGGCTGCTGGGATTACAGGCGCTCCCCGCTGCGCCTGGCTGGGTTTTTCCATTTTTTTCATGAGTCGGGGTTTCACTCTTGCTCAGACGAGCCTCGAACTCCTGAGCTCAAGCAATCCTCCCGCCTCAGCCTCCCACAGTGCTGGGATTACAGGCGTGAGCCACCACCCCCGGCCACTGAATGATTTTAATGATGACATTCCAGACCTTTCAAAAAGTACTTTTTAGCAGTGTGCTTTTTTAACAGACGAGTTTTAATGGAAACCACTTACAAAAAAAGGCAGAAACTTAAACTCTAGATAAAATTATTTTATAGCAGTGTTCTATCTTTACAGCCTCCTTAACTTTAAAAAAGTGTTTTCCTCGGAGAGTGCCCCCTCTGCTTGCTTTGGGCATGATGTCACTCTTTTCCGAAGCTGTCAAGGCTACAGTTTACATGAAGGGTAAAGAGATTTTCCAGATGATGAAATGTAACAACCATGAGAATCCACTGTGATAGCCCCGTGAGTGGCTACATGGTTGTTAGTTGACCAACAGGAGAATTTTCCATTTAATTCTTCCCAGAGAATTTTATTTTAGCAGCCCCCACCTCCCACCTCCTTCCTGCTAGCTGACCCTGGTTGTTCTCATTGTTGTGACTGGAGTTTCTGGCTGTGCTGGTCTTCTACAAAGATTCCTCCTGACCGCTTGATGGCTGCAGGCAGGTGAATTAATGCGTTAATGACCTTAAGACCTTTTGAGCATCCTAGATAAAAGGGCCTGTCTCAGGCATTAATTATTGTTATTTTAAAATCTAGCATTATACTATTAGTCCATCTGCTGCTACCCCATAAGGAGATGAGGGCTTTTTGCCTTCATGCATTCAAATTACTCACACCTAATTTCTTTAGGCTTTTATGCCACAATGGCACCAGGACACCCAGCTCAGATATGGCTTTGATGAATCAAAATACCTGATTATAATGAATCCATTAAAAATGGAGATAAAACAGTCAAAAGACCAAATGCCTTTGGCCAAACATGTGTTACTCATATTTCCTTCTCACAAAAACAGAACTGGAGGGAATGTTAGAGATCACCTAGACTAACCCTTCATTAATAATCAGCAGTAAGGAAGCTGGTATTATAACACGAGGAATTTAATAACAAGGAAGCAGAGGCCCAGAGAAATGAAAGGATGTGCTCAGGATATGGGACGTTGGAGAGGACAGCCAAGGTTTTCTGTCTGCTGGTCACATTCTCACTGCTGTCCCAGGTTGCCTTTCCCGACTCGTCCCACCTTCTAAGGACAGGAGTTTAGAGAGATGCAAGGGCCTAAACACGATTTGTGGGTCATGGCCAGAAAGGAAAAAAAAAAAAAAGAAAGCGTCTGTGCAGCTACTTGGTGCCCCGGGTCACCCACATGGCCTCCCCACTTCTGCTCCTGCCCTGTGACTACTGCTGCCCATCACCTGGGCTCACAGGTGGCCCCTTAGAAAGGGAGGATTAATTTATGCGCTTGCCAGGGGCCCCCATATTTTCATTTTGCATTTGGCTCTCTTAGAATAAGAGAGTGCTACACATGGTTTTCCTCTTGCAGCTCTGAACAGCTAACTGTGGGGACAGGCGTGTGAGAGGGCTGTGCTGCCCAGGAGTGGCTCGTCTGTTACCTTGTTTTCCAGGACGGCTTCCTATGGTTGTAGGAGCTCCCTCCACTCACAAGAGCACTGTGCTTGGAGTCTGATGCCCAGCGGTCATTTTCTTGAAATTCTTAATGATTTTCTTTCTTTCTTTCTTTTTTTTTTTTTGAGACAGAGTGTCACTATGTTGCCCTGGGTAGAGTGCTGTGGCGTCACAGCTCACGGCAACCTCAAACTCTTGGGCTTAAGCAATTCTCTTGCCTCAGCCTCCCAAGTAGCTGGGACTACAGGCACCCGCCACATTGCCTGACTATTTTTTATTTTTTTGGTGTAGTTGTCATTGTTGTTTGGCAGGCCCAGGCTGGGTTGAATCTGCTAGCTCCAGTGTATGTGGTTGGTGTCCCTAGCCACTGAGCTACAGGCGCCGAGCCTCTTTGTTTTTTTTTTTTTTTTTTTGAGACAGAGTCTCACTCTGTTGCCCTGGATAGAGTACAACAGATGGGTACTGTGGCATGATAGCTCATAGCAATTTCAAACTCTTGCTCTTGAGCAATCCTCTTAACTCAGCCTCCCAAGTAGCTGGGACTACAGGTGTGTGTGCCTATAGTGACGTAGTGATGCTTGGCTAGTTTTTCTATTTTTAGTAGAGACAGGGTCTCGCTCTTGCTCAGGCTGATCTCAAACTCTTGAGCTCAGGCGATCTGCCTGCCTTAGATCTGCTAGGATTACAGGTGTAAGCCACAGTACCCGGCCAATAAGTTTATCATAGGTTTTGTGTTTGGTAAGTGAAGTTGGACAGGACAAAGGAACCTGCACTGGGGGCTTGGAGCCTTGACTCACACTTTGTCCCACCTCTCCTAGCCTCCTTGAGGCAGGTTCATGGTTACCCATTTGCTCTGTGCCACTGCTTGGTGCCCCAGTCACCCACATGGCCTCCCCATTTCTGCTCTTGCCCTGTGACTACTGCTGCCCATCACCTGGGCTCACAGGTGGCCCCTTGGAAAGGGAGGATTAATTTATGTGCTTCCTGGGGGGCCCGGTATTTTCATTTTGCATTTGGCTCCTGAAATGATGTAGTTGTCCCTAGACATTGCATTCAATCTTCTGGTAGGTGAGGCATAATTTGACCAATGTTGGATCAGGATGTAAATATTGTAGGTTCAATTGTGTATTGACACGATGTGTAGTTCGCTGTGAAGTACTGCAGCAATCAATTAGCAGATTGTCAGGACTCCACCCGAGTAGCATTTATAATATCAACGTCAGAATACTTTTTCAGAAAGGAGTCATTCTTCCTTTTGTCCAGATTGTGACTATTGTAACATTTTAATTGAATTAGTGTACATTTCTGCATACTGGGTAGTTTTATGATTAGAAGAAAGCAGATGATGTGAAAAACAGAAAAATGTTCCAGTTCAACTTCTGTATCTGGAAGTGTAAATCTGATGATGTCGACTCTGATAAAATTTATTTTGTTTGAGTTGCCTTCTAAACAGGAAAAAGTGTATGCAAAACCTTACAGTGAAGATAATTTAAATTATAAAATACGCAGGGCTAAAACGTCAGACTTGTATTATTTATAATAAAATTTTTATAAGGGAAAGAACCTTCAAAACAAAACATACACCTGGGAAAACAACATGATATCTTGTCAATAAGTCAAGGAGATGTTTCTGAAGGGAAAAATACATAAATTTATTAATAATTTCCGAGCTGACAACTGCTACTAATTAAAGAGCCTTATAATCATCTACTTAGCAGTATGGTAGGTGGCAGAAAAGAAAATGGGCAACACAGCTGCCGAAAATCATTCTTCCAGGATGTATGGAATGGTACATATGATTTTTGATGATAAAATGATAAATCAGCTGACAAATTTTAGCATAGCATAATATCTCATCAAATCTATACTATTGCAGAACAAAAAAGAGGCAAATTTTAAAAGTAATTACACCGCTGGTATAGATTTTGTGATTCCACTTGAAGAAAGCACTGAGGTTGCAAGTTGCCAACACTTTAAGTCAGATCAGACATGAGCGACAAGACAGTTTTTAGAGAGAATTTTGTTGCATTGCTTAAATTTTATTTCACTCACAACTGGATTAGATATCATCTCCTAGTCAGAAAGTATATTTTCGTTCGGATATTATTTAAACTGAAAAAAACTGTAAAGGAATCGCAACTGGGGATAGCAATTATAACTAGATGGTACAGCAGAGTTATCATAAATTGTTAGATAATTACCGACAATCATGGTTTATCCATTATTAGTCTGTGGTACCTAAGGAGATTTTATTGGATTTCTTGAAAACAAATTAGAATGTCAGTGGGCAAAACTTGCAGGCAGATTTCGTTCAGACTTTGGAACTGACCATTTTACTATACACAGTCAAATTCCTGGTTGCCATGTGGGGAAACACGAAACTCAACATGGTACGTAAACTCAGAAAGAAGATTTAGATGTTCTGAACTGAAAATGTTCTCAGTTAGCAAATATTTTGGGACATAGTATGTGGATAGTAAAAGTCTATGTTAAGCTGATTCGGAGGCATTCTTTTTTTTTTTTTTTTAACCATTAATACCAATAATGGTAAATAAAAACAAAAGCAGAGCAAAATTAATGTCAAGTATTACTTTATTGCTATTTTTATAGATTATAAAATTCCAAAATAACAGAAGACAGGAATTTAGACATGAATTAGTCTCACTTTGTCACCCCTGGTAGAGTGTCCTAGCATCAGCGCTCACAGCAACCTCAAACTCTGGGGCTCAAGCAATCCTCTTGCCTCAGCCTCCTGAGTAGCTGGGACTAGAGGTGCCTGCCACAGTGCCTGGCTATTTTTAGAAACAGGGTCTCTTGCTCAGGCTGAGCAACCTCCAACTCCAGAGCTCAAGCAATCCATCTGCCTTGGCCTCCCAGAGTGCTAGGGTTAAAGGTGTGAGCTGTCACGCCCCGCCTGGAGGCATTCTTAACTAAAAGTTAAATTGGGGAAGAAAACTATGATACACTTTAATATGTTAAATACATTTCAGAAAACCATAAGACATGGCAGTTGGTTTTTTTTTTTTTTTTTGAGACAGAGCCTCAAGCTATCACCCTGGATAGAGTGCAATGGCATCACAGCTCAGAGCAACCTCCAATTCCTGGGCTCAAGCGAGTCTCTTGCCTCCGCCTCCCAAGTAGCTGGGACTACAGGCGCCCGCCATAACGCCCAGCCATTTTTTTTGGGTTGCAGCCATCATTGTTGTTTGGCGGGCCCAGGATGGATTCGAACCCTCCAGCTCAAGTGTACGTGGCTGGCGCCTTAGCCCGTTGAGCCACAGGCGCTGAGCCAAGACATGGCAGTTTTAAAAGACAGCTGTAGTTATTTGACATTCCTCTCATCAAGAGGTGAGGTCTAATTCCCCTCCACTTGAAGTTAGTCTGCCTTTAGCAACTCTCTTGTGATTGTAATCAATAAAATGTGGTGGGAGTCAGGATGCGTGAATTCCGAGGGTAGGTCAAACTTGCAGCGTCTGCTTTGGTTTCTTGGAATACTTGATCTGCAAATGTTCCCTCTTGGGATGCAGCTGCTCTGCTCTGAAAATTCCAGGCCACACAAGAGACCATATATAGATTCTCTGGTCAACAGTACCAGCTGAGCGCCGCCTTCTAGTTATCCTGGACGAAGCACCAGACATGTGAATGGAAAATCACCTGGGAAATGGAATCTCTTGTTCCAACTGTGCACTAGAAACTTCACAGAGTAGAATTTATGTTCAAATCTGTATGCAAGAATTATTTTTATTGCTATCAGTTTCATACATGTTAACTTTTATTTCTACAGATTTCTAAAAGTCTAGTCAAAACCAAAGGTGTATGTCCTTATAGGATCAGAAAATCCCAGAGGCACCAGAATTCCACTGGAAGGATGTTCCTTCCAAACTCATAACATTTTCCTTATCAATGTAATGATGATACTTGCTGTATATTCCCAAAACAGAGAAGGGAACATTATAAAATCAGTTTGAATGAAATAAAATTAGAGACTGTTATATCTCATTTTTTTCTCCAAGTCACAATTATTGCTTTTGAGAAGAAAATCGGAAGCTTGAAAGAAAAACATTTGAATAAAAGATCTATTTCCTTTCAAAACTTTGAACTAAAAATTGAATTAAACATATGAACAAAGAAGAGCAATTGCACTTAAATCTAATATTGAAGAATGATTAGAAGACCTTATAAATTATGTGAATTAAAAATTAAGGAAAAATTTCCACTGCTACTATGATAACTATTGTATTACTATTGTTAACAATCACAATAACCTTGGATGAGCACAGCGGCTCATACCTGTAATCCCAGCACTTTGGGTGGCCAACACAGAAGAATTGTTTTGAGGCTAGGGGTTTGAGATGACCAGCCTGAGCAACATAGTAAGACCCTGTCTCTACAAGACAGAGAAACAACTATCACAACATCGTCTCTGCAGCAAAGGCTGAGTCCACAACACAACAAGGACTTGAGTCCCAGGGAATGGGGTTCAGTGAAACAGGAAACCACTGAGGGACATTGAGCAGGAAAGTGACACGACCCAGCTCCTGCTGTAAAAAAGATCAATCTGCTGCAGAATCTAATGCTTGAAGGAGCATCAGGCATTGAGAACAGAGAGAAAGGACCTGGGTAGAAAGTAGGGGACCAGAGTCCAGGTGAGCCGTGATGGTGGCTATTAGCTCCCCAGGTTTGAGTGTGTATAATGCAGAGAGCCAGTAAGAATCAAGAGACGTTTTGGAGGTGGAATCTCTGATAACCCCAACCCCGCTCTACCAGCTGTCCTCTCCATCTCAGTTGACAGCAAATTCATCTTTCCAGTTGCTCAAACCAACAATCTTGGAGGCATCTTGACTCTTCTTTCACATCCCACATACAGTCCATCAGGAAATCTTGTTGGTTCTACCTTCAAAATATCCCTGACCACTTCTGACCACTTCCATGTCATCCAAGTGACTATCACCTCTTGCCTGCTTGACTGCAGGAAATCCTAGCTGGCCACCTGCTTTTGCCCTAGTCTCCCATCCCAGAGCCTCTATAGTACATGGTCAATGGAGCAGCCAGAGGGATTTTTTTTTTTTTTGAGACAGAGCCTCAAGCTGTCACCCTGGATAGAGTGCAGTGGCATCACAGCTCACAGCAACCTCCAATTCCTGGGCTCAAGCGAGTCTCTTGTCTCTGCCTCCCAAGTAGCTGGGACCACAGGTGCCCATCACAATGCCCGGCCATTTTTTGGTTGCAGCCATCATTGTTGTTTGGCGGGCCCAGGCTGGATTCGAACCCGGCAGCTCAGGTGTACATGGCTGGCGCCTTAGCCCGTTGAGCCACAGGCGCCGAGCCAGGGAATTTTTTTTTTTGTGAGATAGAATCTCACTTTGTTGTGCTGGGTAGAGTGCCATAGCGTCATAACTCACAGCAACTTCAAACTCTTGGGCTCAAGCTATCCTCTTGCCTAGCCTCCAGAGCAGCTGGGACTACAGGCACCCTCCACAATCCTTGGCTGTTTTTTAGAGACAGAGTCTCGCTCTTGCTCAGGCTGGTCTCAACCTCCTGAGCTCAAGTAATCCACCCGCCTGAGCCTACCAGAGTGCTAGGATTACAGGCCCCAAAGGATTCTTTAAACCATTAGTTTGCTTGGGCCCTTCTCTGCTTGAAATCCTATAATGGGCTTCTCCATTTTATGTGAAGGAAAAGTCAAAACCTTTGATGTGGCCTCAAAGGCCTTGAATGACTGGCCCACTCCTGTCACCTCTCTGACCTCACCTGCATGGCTCTCCTCATGGCTCACTATGTCAGACTCTCTGACCCCAAGCCACTCTTTACCAGCAAAGGCTCATCTTGTCTGGGGGCCTTTGCACTGGCTGATCTGTTGGCTGGGACATGCTTCCCCCAGATGCCACCTCATCAACTTGCTCCATGACCTCACGTCTGTCCTACAGGGAGCCTTCCCTGCCCATCCTGGTGGAAACTGCATGCCACCCTCTCTGTGCCTACCTCCTCTACCCTTCCCCATCCTTTTTGCTCTAAAATGCAATATTCTGCTTCTATGTGTATCATTTGCTATCTATATCCCCTACTCTACAAGAGTGAGGATCTTTGTTTTGTTCGTTTAAAAATCTAATTAAACAATTAGATTTGTTCAGATGGCATACAGGAGGCGCTCGCTAAATGTTTGGGAAATGCATAAATGATGAGAAGGAATCAGGAAAGTCTTAAGTCAGAGGGTGGGGCCAGACACCATGAACAACAAGGCACAGGCTTAGGCCAAATGCATGCAGCCTCCCAAAGTCTCACTCCTGGTCGGCCCGGGCTGGAGGCACTGCCTGTGGCATGTGCTCCAGCAAAAGGTCCCTGCTCTGCCCCACCATTTCTCTGTTGGATGTAAGAGGAGTTGGGGCAGGTAGGAACCAGCTGGCTCACTGAGGTAGGTAGATCGGTTACTCAGAGGTAACGGATCAAGCACAAATGGCCAGAGGAACATCCCGATCTCAGGTTATATTCCAATAGGGGAGGAAGATGCTACCTGAGGGTGGTTCAGCCAATAAGCAAGATTTGTCTCCCCTTGGTCTGGGTTCCAGATTTTTGACTGGACCATGTAGGAGAATGGTAGTGCTATTTAGAGACACGAGGGAGACTGAGGCATGGGAAGGATGGGACTGGAAGGCTGTGGAGGAGTTCAGTTTTGGATTCTAAGTTGAGATGTGAATTGTATGAATATGTCACGTAGGTCACTGGATACACGCCTCTGCACCATGTGGATTTATTTCTGCATGATTGTCCTGTTTTTATGTGACAACTTCCTTTTGGCATCCTGGGCAAGTAGCAGGCTGGGGGCAAGTAGTCAGGCCACCCCTTCCCCTCCCTATCCCCCAGCTTTCATGCCCTGGGAAACAAATTCATTCATTGATCATTCCAAAGCCATACACTGAACTTTTGCTCTATACTGGTGCTTTGCCAGGAATTGAGAATACAAAATTCTATAATACTATATATCATCACTCAAGAAAATCATGTTTAATTGGGGAGATGTGCTGACACATAGTTGAGATTCATGTGCCGTGAAATATGTGCAGCTTGAAGAAGAAATGAATACTTCCCTGATTCCCGCCTTCCTTTCACCCAGACAGGGACCTCAAAAAATGGAGGTAGATCCTTCATAATTTATAAGGGGTCATAAGATTTCTTATAACCCCTTACAAGAGATTCTTTCAAAACCTTTTCTATCTCTTTGTATCAAGAGAGGACTCTTTCAATGTATGTCTCAGCAATGACCCTGTTCCTTACTTCAGCATTCCTGAGGGTGACATTTTTGAAAGGAGATGAGATGAAGTAAAAAAATTAAGTCAAGAAGATTGATGGGCTGGAAATAAATACTTGGGAGTCAATAGGTCATGGATAGGCACAGAATTCATGTGTATGATTCTTCAAGGTCATGGATGAGCCCATGCCTACCTTTTCCACTGGGAAAGGGTTTAGAGTTAGACAGTGCAGCAGAGGAGAAAGCACACCCCCCTGGGGAACACCAACACTGAAGGGGTGGAGGGAGGGGCCGCTGCCATAGGACACAGGGAAGTGGTCGGAGGTAGGGGACCTGGAGAATGGCGGGTCACAGTTACCAGAGGAGAAACTCCAGAGGGGAGAGGTCTAGATGTCAAATGGTACAGAGGAGATATTCCAGCTGGTAAAGACCAACTGGTGCTGGACTCCATGAATGAGGGTCAATTGCACCGAAAGTAAATGTCAGTGAATGGAGTGGATGAGAGGGAAGGACGTGAACACTGAATGCGAAGTACAGAAGGTAATGTCAATGAATGGAGTGAATGAGAATGAGGGTTATGAGCACTGTGTGTTAAGTAATTTGCAAGGCAATTTGTAAAGATAATGAGAGATCTGGAGTGAACTTGGAAAGCAAGGTCTGATTGAGGAAAGATTTTTGTTGTTGTTGTTCTAATTGCAAAGACGTGAACATGAATTTATGTTGAGAAGAAGGAGCTTGAGGTGAGGGAGAGACTGAAATCACAGGACAGAGTAGATGGCAGAATGAACTTCCTAAGGAAAGTGAGAGACCTGGCCCCTAGTACAGGTGACAGAATTAGCCTGCGATGGAAGGTGGGGCACCTGATCTGCAAGAGGCAAGGAGTTAAGAGTGGTGTTCTCCAAAGACCAATAAACTTCTTCTCTTAAGAATTAAATTGATTCCTATAACTCCACTTCCCCCATGAGCCTTTGCAGATACATCTAAGTGCTGAAGGTTCCTTTTGATTCCCAGAACAGGTGAGACTTTGCTGGCCCATCCTATATTTTAGGCCCCTCCCCCACTCATAACATATCCTGCCCACACAGCAAAAACACCTGTTGTGAATCCACAATCTGGTGGCTCATAGAAAGGAGCAGAGATAATTCAATGATGAACACACATAGTCTATTTAGAACCACCTCACGGACATTATCTAAGGACATTATTAAGGCTATAGGCCTGTGTTTGTACTAGTGAGATAAGAATTTCTTTCACCTGAGTTTTACTATTTGCAAGAAAACAAGGGCTGCTCATTTGACAAGTGGCAAATAGGTTGCTGCTGGTTCCCCACGCTGGGTTTGGATTTCGAGCTCATGGAATTTGTTCACCTAAATTCCAGGCAGTGGCACATATCCTAAGGACACAGGGATTGTGTCATCGCCACATTGGCTGAGCCACAGAGTACATTATACAGGGAGGAGGAAGGACCCACCCAATGTACTCACAGGTAGATTCACACCCTCCCTCATTTCTTTCTTGCCAGCCAGGGAAACCAGCCATTGAACTGAGTATGTAGCATTGCACTGCAGAGTGGGTAAGAACAGAGTGGGCTCAAATCCTGGCTCTGTCTGGTACCAACGGTGTAGCCTGGAGCATGTGAATGAACCACCCTGAGCTGCCACAGTTGATCTGTAGAGATGGCGGTGCCAGTGAACACCTCCTAGGGTTGTTGTGTAAAATGCATTAGGCATGTAAGAGTCTGCACAGTGCCTGGGACACAGTGATTGCACAAGGAATGTTAGCTACCAATAGTTCTTACTTAAAAAAAATTCCAGCCAATCTGCCTTGGTAAAACTGAGCAGCTCCTGTGTACACATCCTTGTGCTCTGGGGTGAGGCAGGGATTATAGATCACAGAGGAAGAGTGGTGTTCTTGGAGGAACCAAGGGCCAAATTCAAAGTCTTTGGGCTAGACAGGAGGGATGGGTAGAGGATGGACAGAGAGGGATGGCGGATTCCAGGTGTCGGAGCCGTGTGCGTAAAGGCATGCAGGAGGGACATGAGGAACCCAGAAGAGAGGAAGAGGCATGCTATGAGAAGGGGCTAGGGTTTGAGGCAGCTCACAAAATGACTTTATAACAAAGGTCTAATAAATTCATTGCCAACGACAGATGAAATGTTCCCTTTAGGCTGATCATGAGATAGCTCTTCACACCCCACACCAATTCTTGCCATACCTTTAGTCCACCCTGGCATTTTTACCCTACATGGTTTGATTCTGGATTCTGCATTTGTGGCTATTATCCTCAAATTCCTGTAGAAGAATAGTGCTATAGAAACAAAAACATTTCTAAAGAAAAAGCCTAGAGCTAGTCAAAAATATAAATTCAAAAGCAAAATCCACGACATTCAATGAAATATATGTCCATCAAGGTGGCACGCTGTAAAACTTTAATTATTGCACTCAAGATCAAAGTAACGTTACTCATGAGTGGAGAAGCCAAATGTAAATTAAGGAGTCCTTTCTTAAAAATGTGATGACCGACTAACTCCCCAAGCTCAGCCAGGTGTTCCCCTGTGTTTATACACACAATCACCCATGACTCTCAAACACTCAAGCCAGCGTGAGAGTGAGGTGTTGTGTTGTGGGGCAGCCACAACAAATTTTACTGCAGGGTGATCACAAAGCACACGAGGCATATTTGAACCTTTGGAAGACAGCTCTGGGAAAAGGCAAAGCCGCCTCACAGGTGCAGATCTACAGAGGCTGCGGCCTTAAGGCAGGGACCCTGAGCGTTAAACCTAGAGTGTAGTTTAGAGATTTATTAATATTTATACTCTTTCTTTTTAGAGACAGTGTCTTACTCTGTTGCCTGAGTAGAGTGCGGTGGTGTCATCATAGCTCAGAGCAACCTCAAACTCTTGGGCTCAAGCAATTCTCTTGATTCAGCCTCCCAAGTATCTGGGACTATAGGCACCTGCCACAACACCTGGCTAGTTTTCCTATTTTTAGTTGAGATGGGGTCTCCATCTTGGGTCTTTTTTTTTGATAGTCTCAAGCTGTCACGCTGGGTAGAGTGCCATGGCATCATCATAGCTCACAGCAACCTCTAACTCTTAGGCTCAAGTGATCCTCTTGCCTTAGTTTTTCTATTTTTAGTAGAGATGGGGGTCTCACTCTTGCTCAGACTGGTCGTGAACTCCTGAGCTCAAGCAGTACACCTGTCTCATCCTCCCAGAGTGCTAGGATTACAGGCGTGAGGCACAGTGCCTGGCCAATATTTGTACTAGTCTCGTTACAGTTTCCCAACTTCATTGTACAGCTATCTAAAATATCAGCCGTATGCTCTGCTCTAGATCATAGGGAGAGGAGGAGGGAGGTGGGACTAGAGCGTTTTTTTTCATCAACTTATATTTTGTGAAAGATACTGACAAAAGAATGGATGGGAATCAGGAAAAAAGATCACGAGTCCACAGACTGGCAACTAGAAACCCTGGTCTCTTTGGTTCTGTTTTTCATTATTAGATCTAGAATGAGGGTAAATATTCTGCATTTCCTTATCTCTTAATTCACTCTCTCATCTTCCTCCAGTCACCCGCTGCAGCCTCACTGTTGGGTGGCTACTGAAAACTATTCTTTCGACAAACCTGGGAGGAACCTAGAATAGGGAGCATGAGAGCTTGTTCCCCTCCTGGGTTCTCTCTGCCAGTATGTTTGGTTTTTATAGTTGTTGTAATTTTTGTTTCTGTAAATAAAAACTAACTTACCACTAAAAGAAAAAAAAAAAAAAACCATTCTTTCCTTCTTCATTTTGACCATGCTGCACCATTTTAGGTTTTCTTTCCTTCCTTCCTTCCTTCCTTCCTTCCTTCCTTCCTTCCTTCCTTCCTTCCTTCCTTCCTTCCTTCCTTCCTTCCTTCCTTCCTTCTTTCTTTCCTTCCGTCCTTCCTTCTTTCCCTCCCTTTTTCTCTTTCTTTCTTCTTCCCTTCTTCCCCTTCCCTTCCCTTCCCTCCCATCCCCTCCCCTCCCCTCCCCTCTCCTCTCTTTCCCTCTCCATCCTCTCCTCTCCTCTCCTCTCCTCTCCTCTCTTGACAGTGTCTTACTCTGTTGCCCAAAC
>CAUYON010078866.1:0-15156 GCA_963573935.1 Arctocebus calabarensis
GAGTAGGGCACCGGCCCCATATACCAAGGGTGGCAGGTTCAAACCTGGCCCTGGCCGAACTGCAACAAAAAAATAGCCGGGCGTTGTGGCGGGCGCCTGTAGTCCCAGTTACTTGGGAGGCTGAGACAAGAGAATTGCCTAAGCCCAGGAGCTGGAGGTTCCTGTGAGCCATGAAGCCATGGCACTCTACCAAGGGCGACAAAGTGAGACTCTGTCTCTAAAAAAAAAAAAAATCCCAAACAAACAAAAAAAAATGATTAAGATTTGCAAATTTCATGTTTACCTATACATTATACATACATACATACATATATATATAATTTTTTTTTTTTTTTTTGAGACAGAGTCTCAAGCTGCACACAGCAACCTCCAACTCCTGGGCTTAAGCGATTCTTTTGCCTCAGCCTCCCAAGTAGCTGGGACTATAGGCCCCTGCCACAACATCCAGCTATTTTTGGTCGTAGTTGTCATTGTTGGCAGGCCTGGGCCGGATTCAAACCTCCTCCAGCTCTGGTGTATGTGGCTGGCGTCTTAGCCACTGGAGCTACAGGCACCAAGCCATGTTACTTATATTTTACCATAATTTTTCAAAATTTTTTTTGTTGATAATAATGTTATACATCATAGTGTAATCATAAATAATTAACAATAGTTACATTTAATTGTTAACAATGAGTTGTAAAAATAGTATCCATGGTGACAATATAATAGTTGTTATTACTGGATCAGCGCCTGTAGCTCAGTGGCTAGGGCATTGGCCACATACACCGGGAGCTGGAGGGTTCAAATCCAGCCCAGCCCTGCCAAACAATGACAACTACAACCAAAAAATAGCCGGGCGTTGTGGCGGGGGCCTGTAGTCCCAGCTACTTGGGAGGCTGAGGCAAGAAACTCGCTTGAGCCCAGGAATTGGAGGTTGCTGTGAGCTGTGATGCCACCGCACTCTATCCAGGGTGACAGCTTGAGGCTCTGTCTCAAAAAAAAAAAAATCAAACAAACAACAAAAACAAAAAAAGTTGTTATTCTTATCATCATTACTGTCAGCGTTACTGTCGTTCTTATCCCAGCTCTGCCTTCTACCAGCTGTGCAACCTTGGACGAGTCAGCTCACATCTCTGTGCCTTTATTATCTCCTCTGTAGAGAGAGCCCAGGGGGTGTCAATATAAATAAGCGATTAAAATAAGACAATGCCTATGATAAAGACCAAGCTTTTCACAAGTGGTGAGTGCTAGAAATGGTGAGCTCTTCTGTGAGTCGGTCCCCTCACCCTTTGCAGATGCCCCTGCCCCAGGTCCCTGTGTGACATATCTACAACATGAATGCAGGTGTGGGGATGCTTGTGAGCAGCCCCTTAGTGTGCCCTGTCCGTGCAGATGGACTCCAGCTCTCTGAGGACACAGCAGAAGGGGCAGGCATTTCTTTGCACCTGTGGCTGCCACCCCTTCTGCTGGGGCTGCAGTTGCCACCCTGGCCCAGTGCCCAGGAGCCTGAGGGGAGGCTGAGGGCAGCTAGGGACATCTCCGTGTCTCCCCCCACCCCGCCTGCAGTCAGCTGCCAGGCCAGCCCCTCTCCCTCCAGTTGAGTTTGGGCAGGAAGTCACAGATGGTCAGAGTTGGTGAGGGGTGAACAAGAGAGCACTTGGGGACACTAGATGTCTTTTTCAAATGGGGAGAGTGAGGCCCCAAGAGGAGTGGGGCATTGCCCAGAGTACCTAGGAAGGGATCTTCCTTCACTTCCTTCTATCTCATCTTTATGTCCTTCTCACTGTTCCAGGGCAACTTAGAGGGTGGTAGGACAGACAAAGGAGAGAGCCTGGTATCTCAGGGTAGCAAGTGCCAAGGGAGGATGTGGGTTTCCAAGGAAGACATGCTCTAGCATCCCAAAGCTGAGCTGACTTCTAGATCCTTCAGGATGTCCTGAAATTCCCAAGGCCTAAGCTCTAGAATTTTTTCACCTGGCGTTCGTGGATCCAGAATAGCCTGGTCCAGTAGAAACAGAATTCAAACTACATTGGTAATTTACTTTTTTTCTGGTATCCACACTTAAATGTATAAACATACTGGAGAAATTAATTTTAGCAACATATTTTATTTAAACTGGGGCTTCCATTATATGGTCGATGCAACACATAAGTAATGTGAAAGTAATTGAGATATTTTGTATTCTTTTTTTTGGAGGGGGGGACTTTTGAAATCTGGTGTATGTTGTACACTCACATCCCAATTTGGACAGGCCACATGTCAAGCACTGGTGGCTGCTATAATGGACAGCACAATGCTAGGACATCTAAATTCTAGAGAAGTTGGAAGCAGGTCTCTAATCTCCCAAGTTGGATTCTTGAGAATGTGAGGGAAGATTCTAGAACTCCCAAACTAGTTGCTTGAAAATCCAAGGAGTGGGTTCTAGAAGGACTTTGGTATTCTAGAATGTACAAAGATGGCATTTCTCCCCCTCTGCACTGTGGATATTTGGAGCCAGATCATTCTCTAGGGTGGGGGCATCCTGGGTACTACCGAGTGCTGAGCAGTGTCCCTGGCCTCCATGCACTCCTTATCAGGAGCACCCCCTAGTTGTGACATCTACAGATGTCCCCAGATATCACCCACTGTCCCCTGGGGGCAGAATCACTCTTGGTTGAGAACCGTACTAAGAGAAGCCTACGAATTCTTTGAAGTTAGTTATTTTACCCATCTAAGAAATAGATGTAGGATACTCCAGGCTGGTTCCTTAATATGGAATTCATCAAGTATATTTTTGACCATGGAGGAGCAGGAGCCAGAATTTCTTGAGTTGGATATCTGAGTGTTCAGAAGCAAGTTTCAGACTTTTTTCCCTTTAGGTTTTTGCTTACTGAAGGAATTCCCTGAATTGAATTCTAGAGCGTACTGGGTGGGTTCTAGCATTCTTCAAGGTGAGGTTTTGCAGCATCTGGGAACAGATCTCCAATCTCCTAATTTGGGGGTCATGAGAATATGAGATTCTAAAACCTATTCTTAATTAGCCAATCAATTTTTGGTTTCATCAATAGCCAAGAAATTCCTTTTATTTTTTTAAGATAGTCTTACTTTCTTGTCCCCAGTAGAGTGCCCTGGCATCATAGCTCACAGCAACCTCAAACTCTTGGGGCAAAGTGATCCTCTTGCCTCAGCCTCCCGATTAGATGGGACTAAATATCCAAGAAAAAAAATTTTTTTTTTGAGACAGAGACTCAAGCTGTCACCCTGGATAGGGTGCTGTGACCTCACAGCTCATGGCAACCTCCAATTCCTGGGCTCAAATGAGTCTCTTACTTCCGCCTCCCAAGTAACTGGGACTACAGGCGCCCACCACAATGCCCAGCCATTTTTTGGTTGCAGTTGTCATTGTTGTTTGGCGGGCCCAGGCTGGATTTGAACCTGCCAGCTCAGGTACCTTAGTTTGTTGAGTCACAGGCACCAAGCCTGCTCAGGCACCATATTTTGTTGAGCCACAGGCACCAAGCCAAGAAATTCTTTTTTTTTTTTTTGCAGTTTTTGGCCGGGGCTGGGTTTGAACCTGCCACCTCTGGCATATGGGGCAGGCGCCCTAGTCCTTTGAGCCACAGGTGCTGCCCTAGCCAAGAAATTCTTAAGCATGTTCTTAACCATTGACAACAGGTTCTAGATTTGTTTTTTCTTTTTTTTAGACAGGGACAGGGTCTCACTCTGTTGCCCAGGCTAGAGTGCAGTGGCATCCTCGTAGCTCACTGCAGCCTCCCAACTCCTGGGCTCAAATGATCCTCTTGCCTCAGCCTCTTGAATAGCTGGGAGTATAGGCATGTGGCACCATGTTGGGTTAGTTTTTCTATTTTTTTGGTAAACAGAGTCTTGCTGTGTTGTCCAGGCTGGTTTCAAACTCCTGGCCTCAAGTGATCCTCCTGCCTCAGCCTCCTGCGTAGCTGAAACTACAGGTTCCTGCCATCCCGCTTGGCTCCTTTTTCTACTTTTAGTAGAGACTGGGATCTCACTCTTGCTCAGACTGGTCTTGAACTCCTAGCCTCAACTGATCCTCCCACCTCAGGCTACCAGAGTGCTGGGTTTACAAGCATGAGCCACTGTGCCCAGCCCGGGTTCTAGAATTTTCAACATTGAGTTTTTACGTGCCCAAGTGCAGGTTCTAGAATTTTCTGAGCTGGATTCTAGAATATTCAGAGGCAGGGTCTAGAATTCTCTGGCTCAGATCCAGAAAGCTCTGATCCGTGTTGAGTAAGCTTGTTCTCAGGCACCAGTTGACTGAGCAGGAGAATATTCTAGAAAAGATGCAGAAGAAGGGTGATAGGTTTTGGTTTCTTTAAAGTTTTTCCATACTGGTTGGGGCTGGATTGGGGGCTTTGATGTGGCATGAGGTCTTTAGGCCCAAGGAGAGTAGTTTGTGGGAGTCCACTGCTATGAGAACCTGGAACCAGGTGGGGCGAGGAATATGGAGACTTTGTTTAAACCCTGGTTAATGTCCGTTGTTTATTGGATGCGGGGCCATGGGAGCCCAGCACACATGTGTTTCCAGGAGGCTGTTATGGGGCCCCCACAACCACATCTGGATCCCAGCAGGTCTGCCTCTTCCCAGCTGTGTGATCTCAGGCTCAGGAGGATACCAGGGCCACTCCCAGCCCACAGTTGGCAGTACTTCAGTTGAAGGCAGCAACTGTGATTGTCAATTGTCAGTTGTGTTACCTAGTGGGAGGTGTGCATGTTTGGGGTGTTGGGGTGCATTTATGGGAGAACTACAGGTGTACTAAGGGTTTGCTAAGGGCCTGGCTCATCTAAACTCTCAGTAAATGTTAGGACTTACTGCCACAGCTTGCATTTAACAGGAGTGAAATAAGGAAAATGAGGCCCAGAGAGGAAAAGTCACTAAGGTCTCTCAGCTAAGGGGCAGAGTCAGGATTCAAACCTGGGTCTGGGAGACCCCAGGACCCACAACAGGCCTGGAGAAGGGCCTGTACGTGAGAGACTTCTCCAGAATGTCACAGGATCCTGCCTTTGGGTTTTAGTGCTGGTGAATGGGCAGCAGGTTCAATTGGATCAAGGAACATCTTTGGGGGCTGCATCCTGGCTGGGGGCGTGGACAGGTCTCAAACCAGGGAGGTGGGATATGCAGCCAAGGCCAGGTGTCTGTCTGTTTCTGTCCCTGGGGCTCTCTGTCTCTATCTCTCAGCCCATCTCTGTCCCACCATACCCCCCCCCAGTCTCTCCTAGCCTTGCCAGTCTCCACCCTGCCCCCCAGCCCACCCTGTGGGCTGCCCGGAGGTGGCAGCAGGCAACTGAATGGGCCTCTTGTTCCTGGCCACACCCGCCCCTTGGGGTCACCCTGGGACATGCCAGGCAGCATAGTGCCTTAAAGGGCCAGCGCCCAGAGAGAAGGGTAGGAGAGGGGGCTGCCTCCACTGCCAAACTCCAAAGATGTATGGGTTGGGAGGTCTAAACCTTGCCACCCCCAGGCCCACATGGTCAAAGGGATGGACTTGGGGCCGGGGGAGGGCTGCCTGGAGAAAGAGATGTGATAGGGCTTGAGTTCCCCCTTGGATAAATCTTTTCTCCCTCTGCCTCAGTTTCCTGTCTATTTTAGAGGAAACTGTGCCCACTTGCCCCCGTGGATCCTTGGGCAGACCATTATATTACCCTTCCCCAGCCCAGGATTTGGTACACAGTCAGTACTCTTCCTGTGCCCACTGCACAATGATGGAGCACCTGCTGTTTCCGTGTCGCATTCACCTGATGTGTGGACTAGGACAATTATTCCTCACCTTTCTCTGTGCCTCAGTTTTCCTCACATGCAGAACAAGGCAATAGCTGAACCTTCTTTACAGAGAGTTCTTCAAAGATTGAGTTAATAGAATTCAGAGGGTATCAGGGTTGGGCCCAGTGCCCAGTGTTTCCTTCATGATTGCATTTACTGAGCTCCGGCTGCATACCAGGCCTTGCTGAGAAAGCCCGTTTACAGAGAAGGGAGCTGACAGGTTTACCACACCCCAGATTTCACTCCAGCATCATCCCCTTCTCCCTCTTTTCAGGGCTGTGCAGCTTCAAGCTGCTGACTTGCCCTCTCTGGGCTTCAGTTTCACCTTCAGAGCAATGGGAACAGCCCTATTCATTCAGACTAGAAATCACCTTCTCCTGCCTGGATAGGGGGGGCACTGTCTATGGGGATTCGGGGTGTCCCTCAGGCAGGAATTGATCCAGAGGGCTTTGAACCCAAACTTGAGTTGTATCTGGTGGCCTCTGTGGGTGCCCTCAGTGCTCTTGTACCCCAGGCCAGTCCCACAGACAGCCCAGGACAGGTTGCTGCCGGATGGACAAGCCTGTTCCCTTGCTTCCTTATGTAACCAGTTTATGCAAGGGCAGCTGGCCCGCTTACATAAGGGGAGGCCGGGCCAGCACCCAGCTGGGGAGGGGGAGGCTCTTAAAGGGGCCAGTGTCCCCCCTCAGCTCCCCTCCACAGGCCCTGGCGCAAACTCGTTTGGGAGCCTTTTAAATCCTGGTAACTCTATGCCCACCAATGCCGTCACTGCCATTGTTATGATTATTGTTGTTGATGTTATTTCTCATCACCATATTCATTCCCAGGTGCAGGGGGGCAGCCGAGCAGGGCACAGTGCCCCTCTGTGTGAGGCCGAGGTTTGGGCTATGATGCTGGTTCTGCACGTGACATTCAGTTGGTCCCCTCTCGCTCAAAGCCTCAGTTTCCCCATCTGGGCAATGGGGGAATGTCAGTGAAAGAAAGCAGAGAAGTATCATGAGGTCCTACCCCTACAATATGGCCACTGTGGGATCTCAAGCAAGTGGCATCCCTCTATGGGCCTCAGTTTCCCAATCTGTGAAATAGCGCCTGCCCTGTGGTGTTGTGAGGGAGATTCAAGTCCAGACATGTAAAACGTTTAGGGCAGCACAGAGCACACACACCACAGCACTCAGCCCAGTAGTATTACTTTATAGTCGTTACACATTTAGAAAGTGCCTACTGTGTGCCAGGCACTGTTGCAGGCCCTGGAGACACTACAGTGAACAAGACAGACAAATTCAGCCCTGATGGAGCTCCCAGTCCAATGGGAGTGATGGACAGAGCACAAGAAATAAGTGTCAGTCAGTGACAGGACTATCTAGAAACATCAAGAAAGGGAAAGAGAGGCATGGGGCTGTTTTAGGGAGAGCCAAGAATGTTTGAGGATTCAACATTTGAGCTGAGACCTAAAGGGTGAGGAGGAGCCAGTTATGCGATGAACTGGGGAAGGTGTTTCCAGGCAGTAGGCATGGCCTGTGCAAAGGCCCTGGGGCAGTACCGTGCCTGGTGTGTTTGAGGCACATTGAAAAGGCCTGTGTGGCTGGAGCAGAGTGAGGAGGGGGAGAGAGGGAACAGATGAGGCAGGTCATGCAGGGCCTTTTGGTCATGCCAGGAGGACTTAGTTCCCCCACCCTTCACAGGAGGCAGGAGCCATGGAGGGCTGTGGGCAGAGGGGGGATGGCCCTGATTCAGCTGCTCACAGGCGCCCTCTGGCTGCTGCAAGGACAGCAGACTGTAGTGGGGCAAGGGTGGGAGTTAGAGACTAAGACAGAGGCAACTGCACAGGTGTAAGCAGGCAATAGTGGGGCCAGGGAAGAGACGGAGGAGGGGCAATTCCAGGTTGATTCCAGGAGTGTGAGAAGTCAATGTCTGGTCACCTGGGTTATAGATACCCTGTTTGAGGCTACCACCTACCCTGGCTACCCCATGCCTCCTCCCTGCAGTGGTACTTGTCTGGGCACATGCAGGGAGGGAGCAGTGAGACAGGGCAGGCCACCTCAGGCACACCCAGGAATCTACAACTGTTCAGAGGTTTGGTGAGCAACCAGCACACAGTAGGTGCTGATTCCATGATAACAGCAGTGAGGCAGGAGGCTCAGGTGGGAGGGGTCCTCAGAGTGAGAGGTGTGCCAATGGAAAACCCGGACACTTGCTGAGATAAGCCATTGGGGCAAATGACTGCTCCTCTCAGCTGAGCCTCAATTTTGTTACTGCAAAACAGAAATTGCAGATACAGAATCTCTGTAGTATGTGAGTGAATTCCAGCACAGAAAGGTGTCTGGACCATAAATATGGTACACTATCCCAGATCCATCTGACAGCTGAGGAAACTGAGGCCCAAGGAGAACTGCAGGGGGACTGGCCTGGAGTCACATGGCCAACCAGAGGCAAAGAAGGCCATGAGTGGTTGCCCCATGTGGCTCTGACTCCCCTGGGACAGGGCTGGTGTAGGTAATCAGTGCCACCTTCGATCCTTGCTGCACACCCGATGTCCACCTGCTGGGCCCAGACGCATTGATTGAGGTAGCAGGCTGCTGTGGGTAAGCCTCTACGTGAATCCAAATCCTGGCTGTGTGCCCTCAGACCAATTACCTAACCTCTCCGGGCCTCATCTGCCTTCCATAAATCTGTATTTAGCTCCTGGGATTGAATAGCCTCTGGCACATAGTAAGAATTCAATATGGAAGACAGAATGATGGCGATTACTTTCGCCTGCTGTGCTTCCTTCACACAAATCCCTTATGTGCCGAACAAACTCCTACTCATACACCAAAGGCCCCTGCTCTAATAGTTCCTCCTCTAGGGAGCCCTCCTGGCCCCTAGCACAGATTCCTGTTACCTCCTTAAGCTTCTCCTGCCATAGGTTCCTCCCTCTGATATCCAGGACTTGGAACAGTTGGGGAAGCTTCTCAATGGTGACAGGGCTTTGGCCAACCCTCAAAGGACTAAGGAGCCTGAGGTGGGCAATGCTTGAGCACAGTTCCCTGAGCCTATTGTCAAAAATCCCTCAGGTTACCCTTGTGAAGCTTCTAGAACCATCCAGCCTCCCTGCCACGTTTATTCTGGCTCTTCCAATGTGGATGCCCCACCCACTTGCATTTGTTTCCTTCCTCCCTCCTTCCTTCCCTCCTTCCTTCTTCTCCTCAATGTACGGCCTCTATTGTTTCTCTTGTATCTCTCACCTTCATCCCTCTCTCCCTCCTTTCTCTCGTTCTACAAATATGTATCGAGTACCTGCTGTGTACCAGGCCCTGTTCCGGGTGCCAGGGACCTGGTACACAACAGTGATTAGGAGGGACAAAACCTCTGCCCTTGAGGAGGTGGCTTTTCACTGGGGGAGATAAGCAAATAAAATACATACACAATCACTAACTTTCTCTGAAGGAAATAAAACAGAGGGCTAAGGTCAAGAGTGGCCATACTCCTTGAGATTAAGGGGTTCAGGGGAGGCCTCGTGAGACAGGGATAGTTGAGCTGAGATCCGGGAAGATCTGGAAAGAGGGAGAGCAGTTAGCTGTCCAGACAGAAGGAACAGCCCATACAAAGGCCCTAGAGTGTTGGAAGCACAGCAAAGAGGTCCATGTGGCTGGGCAGAGTGAGGAGTGGGACAGAGGGAGGAAGGAGGACAGAGAGCAGATGCATCAGGTCATGCCGGGCCTCTGGTCCAGATACTCCATTCTGAATACCCCCTAGTTTTACAACTCATCTTCAGATTCCTTTGACAGGCTTTTATTTTGTACCTCCCATGTACTAGGCTTTATCAAGATAACCCCAATTATTCATGCAATAAGCATGTATTGGGTACCTATGGTGTACCAAGCTCTGGTGGAATAAACACATTTATGTATATTTGTCTGCAAACATTTATCAAGTGCCAGCTGTGTACAAGAAAATATTGAGTACCGACTGTGTGCAAGGCTCACGACCCACAGGAACTGTATTAAAGGGTTGCAGCATTAGGAAGATTGAAAACCACTGCTCTGGGTGGTGCCTATGGCTCAGTGGGTAGGGCACTGGCCCCATATACCAAGGGTTGCGGGTTCAAACCCGGCCTTGGCTGAACTGCAACAAAAAAATAGCCAGGCGCGTTGTGGTGGGCGCCTGTAGTCCCAGCTACTCAGGAGGCTGAGGCAAGAGAATCTCCTAAGCCCAGGAGTTGGAGATTGCTGTGAGCTGTGATGCCGCAACACTCCACTGAGGTCAGTAAAGTGAGACTCTGTCTCTACCAAAAAAAAAAAAAAGAAGAAAGAAAAGAAAACCACTGCTCTAGGGAGAGGGGCCACAGGAAAGCATGGAAAGGAGAAAAATTTTCCCGCACCCCTCTCTTCAGGCTTGTTCCCTCCCATTTCCCACCTCTTCCCAAGTTAGAGGCAGCATGTTAAACCTGTGGGTTGCTAGGCTCAAATCCCCTTGTCCACTGGCTGATCGTGAGGCCTAGGCAAGCCCTTTCTCCTCTCTGATCCTCTGATCCAGAGTTTCAACCTCTGTAAAATGAAAAACTCATCAGAAATGTTTGCAAATCAACATCTGAGGCACAGTGAAGGGCCAAGAAGTATCTGTACCCCCTTCCTCTCCTCCCAATCAAGAGTAGGACAGACTATGGTGCATTTTACAAGGGTACATGTTAAATTTACTAAGTGTAGAATATAAATGTCTTAACATAGTAACTAAGAAAATGCAGTGAAGGCTGTGTTAACCAGTTTGATGAAAAAATTTCAAATTGTATATAAAACAATCTCAGCACATTGTACCCCATGATTGCATTAATGTGCACAGCTATGATTTAATTAAAGAAAAAAAAAAGAGCAGGACAGAGACCCATTCTCCAGAATCCACTCCAAAGCCCAGGGCCTCCCCTTGCCCAGCCCCAGGGAGGACAGGGATTGCCTGAAGCCACATAGCACGACAGAAGCCTGCCCCACCTCCAGAGCCCCCTGGATGGTGGCAAGCCCTCCCCTCTGCCTTGAGCCCCCCTGTCTCCCTCCTGCCTCCCTTGGCCAGGCTGCCAGCCTTTGCTCCTCCCGACTCTCCGCAGGCTGCCAAGTTGGTGACGCGGCCCAAGAAACAGCAGACGGAAGGGGAAGCAGGGAGGGCCCCGTCTTGCCTGGCTGCCCCCACCCTGTGCCCAGCGCTGGCAGAGGGTGTCCTCCAGCGCTTCCGCCTGGCTCTGCCCACCATGTGGCCACAGATGGCTTCCGGGCTTGCCCATTCCTCTACATGTGGGCGCGCGTGTGCTGGGGCTGTGGGCACATGTGGCTCCAGAGCTCCCCCAGCCCCTGCCCTGCAGCCTCTGAGCTAGGCCTGCCCGGGGAGGAGTGGAGGGGGGAGGCCTTGGCTTGGCTGCTGGAGAAGCCAAGAATTTGCTCCAAATGTAAACAGCAAGTTATTTTAAGTCTGCCCCCCCCAGCTCGGGTGGTGTTGACACATTTGACATTGGAGGGGACCCGGTTGGGGGGGCAGCTTGTACATGTGGGTATTTTTAACCTCGTTCCTCACATCCTTGGAGCTGCCCGGGGCTCCGTGGGTGCCGAGTGGAGATGACAGTGGGTATTCCAGCTGGCCGTGCCCTCTTGTTGGCACACGTATGTTTAACCCCTTGGAGGTCACAGGGCAGCCCGAGCAGGGGGAGGCAGTGTCCTTCAGGCAGAGGCCCACCCGATATCCCTGACTACGTTTCCCCATTCATCCCATCTCAGAGGGAAGGCCGAGGCCCCCCATGCCAGCCCAGCCCGCTCCTCCTGGGTGCACAAAATGGCCGCCAAGGCCAGGGGAAGCATCTGGAACAGGGGCAGGGAGAGGCGAGAAAATGGCCGCCGGAGCGATGATGTCATGGGGCTGCGTGGCCTCCAAAGGCATCCTGGGGTGGGACGCCCCAGTCTGCAGGCCTCCGAGTGGGCCCTGAGGCCTATGGGAGTCTCCCCACACCTGTGTTCCAGGCTGGATACCCTGAAACAACTACCTGAAATTCCCCTTAGGGTTCCTGGGTGCCCAAGAGGGCGGTGAGTCCAGCCCAAGGTCTCCTGTTGGAGTGGCCCAGTCCTGGCACTGGGGACAGTCAGGGACAGTGGTGGCCACCAGCCTGACTGACCCTCAGGCCTGAGGTGTCCACGAGTGCCTGGTAGGGCCCGTAGCCAGGCCATGGAGCAGACAAGGGCGAGAGTCTTGCTGGGTAGGAAGAAAAAAAGAAACTTTTCTTTGAAAGTGATTCCGAAGCAGGTTGGCTCCGGCCCAGGCGGCCGCGGCAGTGGAGAGGGAGAATGGAAAGTCTGGCCCAGACTCGGGGAACTAGGAAGGACACAGCGGGGGAGGCCGGGAGCAGAGGCCGGTGGCCAGGAGGTCACCCTTTCCATGCCACTGCCTTCCGGGTCCCACACATCAGATCCAGATGTCCCAGTGCTGTGCCCAGGGGGCCAGTGAGTACCATGAGCATACATTTGAGGTCTTGCTTTTTTCTCCTTTGATCTGTCCAGACCACCCCAGGAGAAGAGTTGAGTAAGAGTTTTGGACTACTAGGGCATAGAGGCTCAGAGAGGTAAAGTGATTTTTCTGAGGTTACACAGCATTGGCAAGACTGACTGCTGGTTCTCTCTTTTGGGGGTGTTGGGACGTATAGGCTACAGCCCAGGGAAGGAAAAGGTATTCTTCAGAGAGGATCAGGATTTGTACTAAGATTCCTAGAAGCCCAGGGTCATTTTGGTTCTAATCTTCCTGCCACACTACCAGGGAAAATCTATCTCCCGTCTAGCATGCAGCCTTCATGCTGTGGCTCAATCACCCGTCCTCTGCAGCATGACTGGGAGGAAACCAAGGGATGTGAACTTCATGGAACTGAGATTTATGTCTGTTTCGTTCACGAATGTGTCCCCAGTGCCTAGGATAGGGCCTGGTGCACATTAGGTACTAAAGATATATGTCGGGTCGGCGCCCATAGGTCCCTGGTTAGGGTGCTGGCCATATGCCCGGAGGCTGGTGGGTTTGAACCTGGCCCGGGGCCTACTAAACAAAACAAACAAACAAAAAAAGACGTATATGTTAAATGAAGGAATCATAGTTTCTCCTTCTGCTTCAGTTTGCCCAGACACAAGTACTGGATGGGGGTGGAGGTACAGGGAATGCACTGCAGGTTGACATAGCTAGATGGACACAGGAACTCTGCTCACGCTTCTTAGGGAGGGACTTGCAGAGGTGAAATCCCAAACTTCCTTCACTTTAAGCCCAGATGCTGCCCGGAGGCTATGAGCAGATAGAATGCATTTGAACAGAGGCCTAGATAAAGCCGGGGAGTGAACCAGGCAGGCATTTGCAGGAAGAGTGTTCCAGATGGAGGGCACAGCCTATGCAAAGGTCCTAGGGCAGGACTGTGCCTGGCATGTTGGAGGCACAGCAAGGAGACCTGTGTGGCTGGAGCAGACTGAGGAGGGGGAGAGAGGAAGGAGGGGAGAGCAGGGAAGGGATGGGGCAGGTTGCGCAGCGCCTGGTGGGCCTGGGGGAAGACTTTGCACTTTTATATACAGGGTGTCCATAAAGTTCATGTGCTATTAACATAGACAACTCCTTTTAAATGCACTCAAACTTTATGGACACCCTGTATTTATATACCCAGACTCAGTGCATTGTAGTGAAGACTGGGACCCAGGTTTAGACAAAGGGCCAAGGGAGGTGTTACAAAGAAAGAAATGTCAGAGCTTGGTTGGGAAGAATGTTGGAGTTTTCCCAAGAAAGGCAGGGGCCGAGAAGATGGCAAGGGCAGGAGTGTGGAGGACCCAGGCTGGGCTCACGTGTACGGCATTGGCTTCTAGGACAAAGAAAGTTGAACCTTAGCTGGCTGATGTTTAAAAATGGCCGATGACACCCAGTAGCTGGGAACTCCAGGGCCTGGCTTTGGTTCTGTCTTTAGCTGGCTGGTGTTGGGAGGCGGACGTGGCGGCTGGCAGAGCCAGCTACATTTGGAAGGCAGCTAAGGTTGGAAAATAAACCAGGCGAGCTCACTGTGGTAGCCGATGCTGGCATCCGGCGATTCGATAGGCCCAGCACATGCACGGCTGAGGCCCAAGTGGACATTCTAGGCTCTTCCATAGCCTGCCAGGTTTTAAATAAGTGCAATTATGGTTTCGGCAGGTCCTAACCTTTCTACGTCCAAAAGATAAATACGACTGCTCTGTCCACTCCCAGGCCACCAACCTGACCAGGGTGTTGTACTCCTTTAGGCCTATTCCCCCCTCCTTACAGGCCTCCTGACTCCTATGAGTCCAACAGTCACTCAACAACCAGAGAATTACAAAAAAAAAAAACATTTAATTGTAGTAAGACGTACATAACATAAAATTGACCATTTTAACCATTTTAAGTGCACAGCTCAGCCGCATCAAGCATACCCACATTGCTGTGCAGACGTCACCATCCTCCATCTCCAGAACTTTCTCATCTTCCCAAATTGAAATTCCATCCCCATGAAACACTAATTCCCCATTCCTCTTCAGCCCCCAGCACCCGCCTTTCTACGTTCTGTCTCTGTGAATGTAACGTCACAAGGGACCTCCTATCAGTGGAATTGCACAGGATTTGTCTTTGTGTGACTGCCACAACATCCTCAGGTCCATCCACATTGTAGCCTGCGCAGAGTCTCCTTCCTTTTCTTGGCTGAGTGATATTCCACTGTATGCGCTGACCTCATGTTAGTCCACACATCTGTTGACGGACACTTCAGATGCTTCCACCTTGTGGCTGTTTTGAATCCTGCTGTTGCAAACGTTTGTGTCCCGATATCTGTTTGAGTCGTTACCTTCCATCCTTTTGGGTAGAAACTTAGGGGTGGAATTGCTGGGTTTTACGGTAAACTCTGTTTAACTCTCTTTTTGAGGAACTTCCAGACTGTTTTTCCACTTTGCATGCCCACCAACAGGTAGCACACAGGTCTTCTGATTCCTCCACATCCTGACAGCCAAAGACTTTTCAAATATAAAATAGACAGGGCAGCTCCTGTGGCTCAGTGAGAAGGGCGCCGGCCCCATATACCGAGGGTGGTGGGTTCAAACCTTACCCTGGCCAAACTGCAACAAATAAATAAATAAATAAAAATTTGAAAAATGGCTCGGCGCCTGTGGCTCAACGGGCTAAAGCGCCAGCCACATACACCTGAGCTGGTGGGTTCAAATCCAGCCCAGGCCAGCCAAACAATGACGGCTGCAACCAAAAAATGGCCAGGCGTTGTGGCGGGACCTGTAGTCCCAGCTACTTGGGAGGCGGAGGCAAGAGACTCACTTGAACCCAGGAATTGGAGGTTGCTGTGAGCTGTGATGCCACAGCACTCTATCCAGGGTGACAGCTTGAGGCTCTGTCTCAAAAAAAAGAGAAAAATT